>JAMLFY010000004.1:45474140-45676387 GCA_030441495.1 Dalbergia oliveri | reverse complement strand
TAACGCCAATTTTTACTGTAATTTTTCCTATCATTAGGAATTCCAAGAATTACGTAGGTAAATATTATATAAAATTTGAGACCAAACAATCCTTAATAAAGGAATATAACGTTAGAAGAAAGTTAGGAGCAATTCGTGCAAGTATTGCAAACCCCAAATTTCTCTGCAATGTAAAATGACCAAAATGCCCTTGAGGTTATTTTACTCAGAAAAATGAGGATCGTGGGCCCCACATCCTCAAGGGATGTTTTGATGTTAATAAGGGATTGTTTGTGTTATGTGTGTTAATAGAGAGAATCCTAATTTTGAGCTTCGACGCAAATAACCAAAAACGCCTTTAATTTTAGTTTTAATTACGTGCCGACTGAGCCCAAACCTCACTAAAATGTGTTAAAAGGTGTTTTTAAGCCATGATTAACCATTGGTTAAGCTCGATGGTCTCGGGCAATTTTTAAGTAAAATGACCGTTTTCTTTGCTGCAAGTTTTACAAATTTTGAGATTTTTGATTCGTCTACAAAACCTAAGCAATATTAGGCTCAAATTAAAGCTTATTAAATTCTAATTACTAATCTAGAGTCAAAATTATTTATTTAGATTGATTAGAACCTAAAATTGCTTAAAACACCCAAATTGCTTAGTAATTCACTTAAACCCTTAACGTAATTCTCTAAATTGCATGAATACCTTGCCTACACCTAAAAAATACATGGAACACACAAAATCCTCTTCCACAAGGCTGTAATGCACGAAATTATTGAGTAATAAGTCAGAAAATTATTACACAAAAATCCAAAGAATGAAAACAAAGAATATGAAACATGGAAACATGATTCCATGTTTTAAGCCACCAAACAAAATGATTTTTCTTCCTTTTTTTTTTCTCTAATTTTTGGTCAGATTTCTTTCCTTCCTTGTCCATTTATGAGCTGCAAAATCTCTATAAATAGGCATGCTTGAAGATAGTTTAGATGCTTAGTTCATAACTTACACAAATTCTAGTTTTAGGAGCACCAAAAGCTCTCATTTCCTCCTCCTCTTGGCTGAATTCTTTCTTCAAGTTTTCAAGAATATTTTCTTTCATTTCACTCAAGGAAACCAAGTTCTCTTCCTTTCCTTCAAATCAGAATTAGGTAGGGAGTTGTTTTTAAGTTTATTTCTATGCTTTGCTAAGTGTTGTTCTTGGTTCAAAATGATGATTTCATGGATTTTCTCTAGTTTTTCCATTTGGTTTTCTTCTTCCTTTTTCTTTGAACAAATTCAGCCATATGGCCTAGGTGGGACTAAGATGATGGCTTGATGATGAGGACCTTGAGGGTGGGTTGTGAATCCATCACAAGTTAGGCCTCTAAAGCTTGAAAGTTCCACTTGATGCAAAACTTTAAAGAATAATATTTTTATGATGTTTTTATGATCTTGAGTTTAGAACTTGAAAGATGTATTTTTCACTTTGTCTTGCTAAGATATATTGGGTTGAATTTATATTTCTCTTAAAGTCTTGGAGGAGCTCTAGTAAAGAAATAAAATGAACTTGCATCCATGTTTAAGTTTATGCCTTGCATAACCATGTTTACTTTCTATGTCATCACTAAATTCTCAAGAATGAATAAATGAACTTGCATATTCATGTTTAAATTTCCAAGCTTGCATTTCATGTTTAAATTTCAAGTTGTCACTTAATCTCTAAAGATAATAAAGAAGTTGCATCTCATGTTTATTTTATGCTCTCACTTTATTTTATAATGGCTAAAAGAATCAATGCATGACATGTTTATTTTATGTCATCACCTAAAATCCTAGAGCTCAAAGACTTGCTTATGAATCATAAGCAAAGAAATGATAATTGGAGTTAAAGAATTTATTCTTTAAGAAGTCTTGAGAATTGGAGCTTAAAAAATGTAAATTCTCATCTCCCTCACCGTCCTATGCGGACTTGCGCGCTCAGGTTGCTTAAGATTCTCTTCTCCCTCTCCTTCCTCCTATGCGGATTACCGCCGCTCCAAGTTTCTTGCATCATGTTTATATTACAAGTTCTTGCATCATGTTTAATTTTCAAGTTATCACCTTAAATCTTAAAGATAAAGAAATGGAATTGCATATCATGTTTATAATTCCAAGCTATCACCTTATAAAGATAAGATTAAAATAAGGTTGCATAGCATGGTAATAATTCAAAATATGTCACCTAAATCTCTAAAGCTCAAGACTTGCTCCTTTTATCTTAAGTGAAAGATTTAATTATGAACATTCTTTCAAGTTATAAATCGGTTCCATGGTTAATTTAGGCCTAAAGTCCTATGACTTCTTTCAGTTTAACAAAAGGAATTAGTTAAAAGAGTTTTAAACTTTTCTAAGAATTTTATGGGAAGCTAGTAATTTATGTGTACTTAAAATGTGATTTGATGCTTATTAAGAATTTGGTGTCATTGATTGATTCCCTGGTTTGTATGTTATAGTTGTTGTTGCAAACAATGAAAACTTATGCATGAAATAAAGACATATTTGCTGTTCCTGGAAGAAAGTGTATTACTGAAGTGTAATTTGGAAAGATCTGGCTAAGGAAAGATTTGGTATTTAAGCGTGTCCATTGTGACCCACCTTTCTTTCCTGGAATCTCTAGATGCATGATTTCAGTTGGTATATATTATTTCGGCATAAGACTATAAATGAGAAAATGTTATGATGATTATGAATGAAGAATTGTATTATGATATAACATGCAAAGACTTAAAGGTGACTCAAAATATATGAGAAAATGATCCTTTGGACCAATCAAACTATAGGCGGTGAAAGGTGATTCTTGCCCTAGTCTGTTCTCTCAAAAGGGTAGAGACGGGAATTTTACTTATCAAAAGGGATAAGTATGTGCCTGGTGACGACTAGCAAGGTATGAGCTCATAACCTAGATTACTCCCAAAAGGGTGGAGTATAGGTGGCCCAGGAAAATGATGATGAAAGTAACTTTAAGTCACCTAAGAAACTAAGTAAATGCATTATGTGAATATGATGTTCTGCTATGCATAGTATTTATGAGATGATGATGAGAAATATGATATTCTGCTATGCATAGTATTATGAAATGATGATGAGGAATATGATGTGATTTTATGCATAACTATGTTATTATATATGAAAGGAAAAGTTCATTATAAACATGACATGCTAAGTTTATGATGCATTATAAGACGCATGATTAAAGGACGACCTCGTAAAGTATATTTTCGAACTTAATAAATCAATCTTAGCATGCTCACTATTTCATAATAACCCGAGGTTCCTGGGGACGATGATGATGACACAATGCATCATGAGGTGAGTACCCTGAGATTCTTTATAAGTTCTCACTCCCTCTATTTTCTTTCCATCTCGTCTTCAAAAACGAAGGAAGCGTTCGTGAATCACATTAAGGCTGCAGGGTCATGAACTTGAATAAGCCTAGTTTCACTCGTATATTTAGATATCTATCCCTATCCCTGGAGTGTTATTACTAGGTGCCATTAATGGATGTCCTTCCATCCATATATTATTTATGTTTTATTAGATTGCCTACACTTAGTCTTATTCTATGGTAGGCAAAATATATATGATATGTAATTATGGATGCCTGGATGATGGAGCCAATATATTATGATGTGATGTTTGTAAATTCCTATGTGTCTTTTAAATTTTGCTAAATCATTCACGTTAAGCGCGGCTCGCATTTTCAATTATGTTTAAAAAAAAAAATGGCTCGTAATTTCACTAAGTATTTTCAAAGCATGATTAAGGAACTGAAGCAAAGAGTAAAGTCTAGTAATTAATCAGAATCCTCCTAGGTGTATTGGGTTAATTATTAGGGTGTTACATTTTGGTATCGAGGAGTTCGTTCTACGGAGCTTGAGGATTGGACTCACTATGCTTCTAAAGCATAATACGTTAGTAATGTCATGTGTAGATGTTTATCATTAGGATGAGCTTGAGGATTAGAAATACATGACTACTATATGTTGAAAGTGCCATGGTAACTTGCTCACTTTGCATGGAATATTGGGCTTGATCACCTCAGTGTTGCCGTTTTGTGTGTATAGGGACCAATGGCACGACGACAACAAGCCAGAGCGCGGCACGGAATAACCAAGATAATGAGACCGCTGAAGCACTTCGCGACGTAGCAAGGACCATGAGAATGATGATGGAACGGATGATCAGAATCGTCAAGCTAATATAAATCAAGGACATGAAATTCCTGAACATGCTCGTTCGGGGAATTCGTAAGGCGAATCCACCTGTTTTCAAGGGACCCTGAATCCTAATGTAGCAGATGAATGGATTGGAATATGAGAAGGTCTTTGCTGTAGTTCCATGTTAGGAGAGACGGAGGTCACTTTTGCCACCCATGCTTGAGGGTGATGCCGCTTCTGGTGGGACGTGTTCGAAGACTCCTTGGAGGCAACCGAAGTGGACATTGATTGGGAATTATTCAAGGTCCATTTTTACGAGAAGTCTTTTAGGAGTCGGTTAGAAATGCTAAGGACATTGAATTCATGCAACTTGTCCAGGGGAATATGAATGTGGCTCAGTATACTGCCAATTTGAGGAACTCATTAAGTTCTCAAGGATGTACCAAGGTAACCCTGATGAGTATTGGAAATGCATTAAATACGAGTTAAGGGTTAAAGGCGGACTTAATGTGGAGGTTGCGCACTTGGAAATCAGGGATTTCTCTACCTTAGTCAACAAATGCCGCATCATTGAAGAAGGGCGGAGAAACTGGGTACTTCAAAGTCTAGAGAATATCATCAAAAGCTGACACCTCAAGGTCAACAGTTCAAGAGGCAAAATCGACCTCCATTCCACATCAATCAGATCACAAGTGCCACAAAGGAACTTTCATCAAGGAAGACCGAACAACAACAACAACCGCTATAATAATCCAGCAACAATCGCAACAACAACAATAATAACAATAAAGGGAAAGCACCACAAAGAGGTCCGCAGCACCTCCACGACCGTGCCATCCATGGAATGTCCCAAGTGCGGCAAGAATCATGGGAGCATGCCATGTCGAAAAGCAAACAAACATATTGCTGTGGAAAAACAGGTCATTACTCAGGAAATGCACAGGAAAGGAACCCGCCAACCCCCAATCCCAAGCCAGAATACCAAGGAAGGGTTTCACCGTTAATCCTGAAGAAACGACAAAGTCACGAAATCTCGTGGAAGGTAAGTGTAATATGTATGGTAGAAACTTAATTGTACCTGTATATGATTCTGGCGCTTCCCATTCTTTATCTCCCACTCGTGTGTTAAAACCCTTAACTTGCATATAACTCGACTTCCTTTTGACCTTATTGTTCTCCTTCCTGGAAAACCCGTTAGGACTTGTAAATGTTGTTTAGATTGCCATTTTGTTATTGAGAATAGATCATTTGTTTTAGATCTCATTTGCTTACCCATGCAAGGTTTAGATGTGATTCTTGGCATGGATTGGCTTGAAGCCAACCGTGTCCTGTTAACTGCCATGAGAAAACCATTACTTTTCTTCCTGTTCCATTAGACCTAAGAAACCCATAAGTCTTTACATAGTATTAAATGGGCTGTGGTAAGGGTGAAGTAAAGGTTATATTTTCTCAGCCGCTAGTGATGTAGACTTTGAGCAAAGTATCGATGAGATACCGATAGTAAGAAATTATCCGAAGTATTTCAGAGATGAGAATACAGAGTTTCCCCCAGAGAGAGATAGAGTTTTCCATAGAATTGCTTAGGGTAAGGTCCCATATCCATAGCCCCATCAGGATGTCCCCATTCAGTTAACCGAGTTAAAAGCTCAGATTGGAGGATTTATTGGAGAAAAAGTTTGTAGGACCTAGTGCGTCACCTTGGGGAGCCCCTGTGTTGTTTGAAGAAAAAGGATGGGAGTATGAGGATGTGTGTTGACTATAGGCAATTGAATAAAGTGACAGTGAAGAACAAATACCCTTTGCCTAGGATAGATGACTTGATGGACAAGCTTAAAGGGGCAAGTGTTTTCTAAGATTGATTTGAGGTTAGGTTACCACAGGATTAGGGTGAGAGATGAAGATATACCAAAACGGCCTTTCGTACTCGATACGGCCATTTCGAGTTTGCAGTAATGTCCTTTGGATTAACCAATGCTTCGGCAATTTTTATGGATTACATGAATAGGATCTTTAGACCCTATTTCTAGATAGAGTTTGTGGTTGTCTTTATAGATGACATTCTCATCTACTCTAAGACCCACGAGGAGCATGAACGCCACCTAACTATAGTCCTGGAAATCCTAAAGGAAAAGAAACTATATGCCAAGCTTTCTAAGTGTGAATTCTTGGTTGGATGAGGTGAAATTTTTAGGGCATGTAGTATCTAAGAAAGGAATTCCTGTAGATCCTAGTAAGGTGGAAAGGTTGTAAACTGGGAAAGCAAACCACGGTCACTGAAGTAAGGAGCTTCTTAGGTTTAGCTGGTTATTACGTCCGGTTTATCAAGGGATTTTCCCAGATTTCCCTTCCTTTGACTAAGCTAACTAGGAAAAACACCTCTTTTCATGGACCCCGGAGTGTGAAAAGAGCTTTCAAGAGCTGAAACACAAGCTAACCTCAACCCCTTTTTAGTGTTACAGACCCCATGTGCCTTTCGAAGTGTCCTGTGATGCTTCGAGGAAGGGTTTGGGTTGTGTCCTGATAGGATAGGCAAGTGGTGGCCTATGCATCGAGGCAACTCAAGCCACATGAGGCAAATTACCCCACCCATGACCTTGAGTTAGCCGCTCTCGTGTTTGCTCTAAAGATTTGGAGACACCATTTATACGGATAAGGTTTGAGGTGTTTTCTTCACAAGAGTTTGAAATATCTCTTTGATCAAAAAGAGCTAAACATGAGGCAAAGAAGGTGGATGGAGTTTAAAAGATTATGATTTTGGGTTAAACTATCATCAGGTAAAGCTAATGTTGTAGCTGATGCCCTAGTAGGAAATCCTTACAAGTGTCCCGTTTGATGGTGAAAGAGATTGAGTTAATTGAGCAATTTAGAGACCTCAACCTAGGAATGACCTTGACCACTAAGGGCATAAGAGCTTGTCACCTTAGTGTGACAAGTGAATTCAAGGAAAGAATTGCTCAAGCCCAAAGGAAAGATACGAATTTCAAGAGACCTTAGAGGCGGTAGGAGCTGATAAGTTGAAAGGTTTTACCCAAGGGAATGATAGTTTATGGAGGTTTGAAGGTCGTATATGTGTACCTGCTAGTGGTGACCTCCGAAAGGATATTTTGGAGGAAGCCCATAAGAGTCATTTCACCCTCCATCCTGGTGCCACCAAGATGTATCAAGATTTAAGGAAGATGTTCTGGTGGCCTGGATTGAAAAAGGATGTGTGCACATGGGTGAATAAATGCTTGGTATGTCAAAAGGTGAAGATTGAGCACCAAAGACCCTCTGGAATGTTGCAACCCCTATCAATCCCGAGTGGAAGTGGGATAGTATCTCCATGGATTTTGTAACTGGACTACCGAGGACCCAAGCGAATCATGACGCCATTTGGGTAATAGTGGATCGGTTGACTAAGTCAGCCCATTTTACCTATTAAGGTGACTTATTCCTTGGATAGGTTAGCACGTATATATTAAGAGATAGTAAGGTTACACGGAGTCCGTCGACGATAATCTCGGATCGAGATCCGCGATTCACGTCACGGTTTTGGGGAGCCTTTCAGAAGGCGTTTGGTTCGAAGCTGTGTTTGAGCACGGCTTATCACCCCCAAACGGACGGTCAATTGAAAGAACTATCCAAACTTTGGAGGACATGTTGAGGGCATGTGTTTTAGATCAAAGAGAGAGTTGGGATAAGTCCTCCCACGATTGAATTTGCATATAACAACAGTTATCATGCAAGTATCGGTATGGCACCATACGAGGCCCTCTATGGACGGAAGTGTCAATCACCTCTATGTTGGTATGACCAGAAAGCAAAGTCTACTTGGACCGGATATTGTGAGGAAACGACGGAACAAATCAAGAAGATTAGGGATAAGATTCTCACTGCTCAAAGTCGCAGAAAAACTATGCGGACAAGCGGCGAAACGCTAGATTTTCAAGAAGGGGACCATGTGTTCCTAAGAATCACCCACCGCAGGCATGGCCGAACAATGAAAGTAAAGAAATTGAGCCCAAGATTTCTTGGTTTAAAGATTGAAATCCTTAGCAAAATAGGTCTCTAGCCTGGGTATAGCCCACCCAGGAGTCTCTCCAACCTTCATGATGTTTTCCATGTCTCCAAGTTAAGGAAATATAGTCTTGACCCAAGTCATGTCTAGAGCCAGAACATGTCAATTAAGAGATAACCTAACGTTTAGTTACCACCCACGATGTTCAGAATCGTTAAGGAAGAACGTTACTAACTTAATAGCCAACAAAGTTCTAAAGGAAAGCAAGGGATGATGAGCCCTAGTGCGGAACGAATTGTTAGCAAAGAACGAATTTCAACATGAAGACAGGTGTTGCATGGAATCAAGGACTGCGAGATACTAATCACAGGATTAATCCTGAATATTCCTGCATTTCAGTTGCTTCAGAGCTTATTACTACTTTGGAATCGGTTTCGAAGGCGGTTAGTTGATTTAAATTTGTCATATGGGAGGAATTTATTTTTATTGGAGTTGGGATTTTGTAATGTAATTTCCTGTAATTTTTACTATCATTAGGAATTACGAATTCCGTAGGTAAATATTATATAAAATTTGAGACCAAACAATCCTTAATAAAGGAATATAACGTTAGAAGAGAAGTTAGGAGCAATTCGTGCAAGTATTGCAAACCCAAATTTCTGTACGTGTAAAATGACCAAAATGCCCTGAGGTTATTTACTAGAAAATGAGGATCGTGGGCCCCACCCATCCTCAAGGGGATGTTTTGATGTTAATAAGGGATTGTTTGTGTTATGTGTGTTAATAGAGGAGAAGAATCCTAATTTTGAGTTGGACGCGAAATGACCAAAACGCCCTTACGCTGTTTTAACTTCCGATTTGCGTGCCGCTAAGCCCGAACCTCACTAAAATGTGTTAAAAGGTGTTTTTAAGCCATGATTAACCATTGGTTAAGCTTGGGTGGTCTCGGGCAATTTTTAAGTAAAATGACCGTTTTGCCCTCTCTTGTGCAGTTTTACAAATTTTGAGATTTTTGATTCGTCTAACGAAACCTAAGCAATATTAGGCTCAAATTAAAGCTTATTAAATTCTAATTACTAATCTAGAGTCAAAATTATTTATTTAGATTGATTAGAACCTAAAATTGCTTAAAACACCCAAATTGCTTAGTAATTCACTTAAACCCTTAACCGTAAATTCTCTAAATTGCATGAATACCTTGCCTACACCTAAAAAATACATGGAACACACAAAATCCTCTTCCACAAGGCTGTAATGCACGAAATTATTGAGTAATAAGTCAGAAAATTATTACACAAAAATCCAAAGAATGAAAACAAAGAATCATGAAAACATGGAAACATGATTCCATGTTTTAAGCCACCAAACAAAATGATTTTTCTTCCTTATTTTTTCTCTAATTTTTGGTCAGATTTCTTTCCTTCCTTTGTCCATTTATGAGCTGCAAAATCTCTATAAATAGGCATGCTTGAAGATAGTTTAGATGCTTAGTTCATAACTTACACAAATTCTAGTTTTAGGAGCACCAAAAGCTCTCATTTCCTCCTCCTCTTGGCTGAATTCTTTCTTCAAGTTTTCAAGAATATTTTCTTTCATTTCACTCAAGGAAACCAAGTTCTCTTCCTTTCCTTCAAATCAGATTAGGTAGGGAGTTGTTTTTAAGTTTATTTCTATGCTTTGCTAAGTGTTGTTCTTGGTTCAAAATGATGATTTCATGGATTTTCTCTAGTTTTTCCATTTGGTTTTCTTCTTCCTTTTTCTTTGAACAATTCAGCCATATGGCCTAGGTGGGACTAAGATGATGGCTTGATGATGAGGACCTTGAGGGTGGGTTGTGAATCCATCACAAGTTAGGCCTCTAAAGCTTGAAAGTTCCACTTGATGCAAAACTTTAAAGAATAATATTTTTATGATGTTTTTATGATCTTGAGTTTAGAACTTGAAAGATGTATTTTTCACTTTGTCTTGCTAAGATATATTGGGTTGAATTTATATTTCTCTAAAGTCTTGGAGGAGCTCTAGTAAAGAAATAAAATGAACTTGCATCCATGTTTAAGTTTATGCCTTGCATAACCATGTTTACTTTCTATGTCATCACTAAATTCTCAAGAATGAATAAATGAACTTGCATATTCATGTTTAAATTTCCAAGCTTGCATTTCATGTTTAAATTTCAAGTTGTCACTTAATCTCTAAAGATAATAAAGAAGTTGCATCTCATGTTTATTTTATGCTCTCACTTTATTTTATAATGGCTAAAAGAGTCAATGCATGGCATGTTTATTTTATGTCATCACCTAAAAATCCTAGAGCTCAAAGACTTGCTTATGAATCATAAGCAAAGAAATGAGATAATTGGAGTTAAAGAATTTATTCTTTAAGAAGTCTTGAGAATTGGAGCTTAAAAAAAATGTAATTCTCATCTCCTCAGGTCCTATGCAACTGCGCTCAGGTTGCTTAAGTTCTCTTCCCCTCTCTCACTGGTCCTATGCGATCCGGGCTAAGTTTCTTGCATCATGTTTATATTACAAGTTCTTGCATCATGTTTAATTTTCAAGTTATCACCTTAAATCTTAAAGATAAAGAAATGGAATTGCATATCATGTTTATAATTCCAAGCTATCACCTTATAAAGATAAGATTAAAATAAGGTTGCATAGCATGGTAATAATTCAAAGATGTCACCTAAATCTCTAAAGCTCAAGACTTGCTCCTTTTATCTTAAGTGAAAGATTTAATTATGAACATTCTTTCAAGTTATAAATCGGTCCCATGGTTAATTTAGGCCTAAAGTCCTATGACTTCTTTCAAGTTTAACAAAAGGAATTAGTTCTAAAAGAGTTTTAAAACTTTGTAAGAATTTTATGGGAAGCTAGTAATTTATGTGTACTTAAAATGTGATTTGATGCTTATTAAGAATTTGGTGTCATTGATTGATTCCCTGGTTTGTATGTTATAGTTGTTGTTGCAAACAATGAAAACTTATGCATGAAATAAAGACATATTCTTCCTGGAAAGTGTATATCCTAAGAGTGCAATTTGGAAAGATTCTGGCTAAGGAAAATTTGGTATTTAAGCGTGTCCATTGTGACCCACCTCTCTTTCCTGGGAATCTCCAGATGCATGATTACAGTTGGTATATATTATTTCGGCATAAGACTATAAATGAGAAAATGTTATGATGATTATGAATGAAGAATTGTATTATGATATAACATGCAAAGACTTAAAGGTGACTCAAAATATATGAGAAAATGATCCTTTGAACCAATCAAACTATAGGCGGTGAAAAGGTGATTCTTGCCCCCTAGTCTGTTCTCTCAAAAGGGTAGAGGGAATTTTACTTATCAAAAGGGATAAGTATGTGGTGACGACTAGCAAGGTATGAGCTCATAACCTAGATTACTCCCAAAAGGGTGGAGTATAGGGTGGCCCAGGAAAATGATGATGAAAGTAACTTTAAGTCACCTAAGAAACTAAGTAAATGCATTATGTGAATATGATGTTCTGCTATGCATAGTATTTATGAGATGATGATGAGAAATATGATATTCTGCTATGCATAGTATTATGAAATGATGATGAGGAATATGATGTGATTTTATGCATAACTATGTTATTATATATGAAAGGAAAAGTTCATTATAAACATGACATGCTAAGTTTATGATGCATTATAAGACGCATGATTAAAGGGACGAACCTCGGTAAAGTATATTTTCGAACTTAATAAATCAATCTTAGCATGCTCACTATTTCATAATAACCCAAGGTTCCTGGGGACGATGATGATGACACAATGCATCATGAGGTGAGTACCCTACTGAGATTCTTTATAAGTTTCTCACTCCCTCTATTTTCTTTCCATCTCGTCTTCAAGAAACGGAAGGAAGCGTTCGTGAATCACATTGAGGCTATAAGGATACTGAACTTGAATCCTGCTAGTTTCACTCGTATATTTAGATATCTATCCCTATCCCTAGAGTGTTATTACTAGGTGCCATTAATGGATGTCCTTCCATCCATATATTATTTATGTTTTATTAGATTGCCTACACTTAGTCTTATTCTGTTGGTAGGCAAAATATCTATATGATATGTAATTATGGATGCTGTATGATGGAGCCAATATATTATGATGTGATGTTTGTAAATTCCTATGTGTCTTTTAAATTTTGCTAAATCATTCACGTTAGCGGCTCATTTTCAATTATGTTTAAAAAAAAAAATGGCTCGTAATTTCACTAAGTATTTTCAAAGCATGATTAAGGACTGAAGCAAAGAGTAAAGTCTAGTAATTAATAGATCCTGCCTAGGTGTATTGGGTTAATTATTAGGGTGTTACATGTTCCTGCCCAATTTTATCCTTTCCTGGTCCCTAGGATTGATCTTTTCAACAATTTCTCGCTTTAAAGTTGCATAATCATGAGCGTTTTTCAACTTGAACTCCACTTGTACCTTTTCTTGTTTAGCCTTGTCCAAGATTTTTCTTCATTTCTTTGATTTCTTCATTTTCATTAGAATGCAAGGCCGATGTCTTGTAGGAATAATTGTTGTCAAGATTCTGAATGGCAACTTGACCTCTTGAGCCCTACTTTTCACCCATTGGCGGTCTTTCCAACAAGCTCCTAACTCCAATTCTTTTCCTTTTCGGATGACGTGTTCCAAGCAAATCGGACCTTCCTGTAGTTAGGCCAATGATGGAATTGTAGATAATAAAGGACAAATGAAGTAATTAGCTTGGAAGGCTCCATCATGGGTAAGTTAAGCTGGCGCAACACCAATCCTGGATTGTAATTTATACACCCTCGATACCCATAAGGGGTACATTTGGAAAGTCTGACATGGTAAATCAAGGTTTGTCCATCTTCCAGCAAGGGACCATGGATCACCTTTCATTCAATTTAACCAGGTCTTCAACCCATTCTCGCCCATTTTTCTTCTTGATACGATGCATTTTTAGATCATCAGGGGACAAGTATGTAATTTCTTTGGAAGATATGCGCGTAACCCACACATATAGTATTGGTAAACAAGAATTCTCTTACCATTCCTCTCATGACAAAAATCGGTCAACATCTGCTAAGAGCGAAGGGATTGTGACCATGAAACTTTCTAGCAAGGAATACAGTCGATTGTGCGAAATATGAAACGTCAATATTGGGAAACAAAGCGGTGCCATAAATGGTGAGTTCAAGACTTCTGAAAAAGTGTCCAAGTATTCGGCTTGAGCTAAGCTATGCAAATGCTTCTCCAAAATAATCTCTTGTGAATCCCCTTTCCAATTTCTACATTTCTGGGCTTCATGCAAATTTCTTACATTACCTTTAGGACATTTGCTATAGTGTGCGAGAAGCATAATGTCCTTGGTAATTGTAAGGTTTTTCTCCTTGGCGTAAACAGGATTCGTTCAAATTCTTCAAGGGTTGGTGCCAATTGAAAATCTTGAAAAGTGAAGCATAAGAGTGGAGGATCATAATCTGGGTTGAATAGTGATTGCCTCTACATCTATTTCCACTCTAATAGGCTCAATATTTTCCATATTTTCGGGTGAGAGAAAGACGTGCGGTGCTTTCAACGCTGACTTGAGGATTCTTAGGCTTTCTGTTAAGGTTTCTTGGTTTTGAGTTGCAAAGTCTTTCAATTTCTCTTCATGATTGTTTGGTCTCATGTTTGCTTCCATTTTTTAGATACTCAACACAAGCTTCGATATTGTTCTCTAACAAACCTGTAGCAAACGAAGAAAATGAGTTTTTTATTATATAAAAAAGGCAATAAACGCTTGCATGTTAAAGAAATTATGTAATAAAATAAATAAATAAATTAATCATGTTAAAGAATTTATATACGCAAAATAAATAAATTAATCAATTAAAGAAAAGGTATGCTCCCTTTGTGTCCTATTTGAGGTAAAATAGGGTGTCAAACTTATGGTCCTATGGTTGTTCTATTTTGTGAGCACTTTCAAGGTAGGTCTATGATCTTCAGGATTCTCCACTCTAGAGTTAAAGGCTCAATTTGAAATGTTATCCACAACGCAGTGAACGGTAGGTGTAGGACATTCACGAAGTGTCAACTTCTCAGACGAGATTTCGCAATAACCAAACAGGATGTACATCAAAATGGCTACCACAACTCTACGCCTATCTCAAGTTGCACTTAGAACCAGGTAGGCCACGACAATGTGTGATAAATGTGTGAGTGCTGTGTGTGAAGGGAGCATACAAACCTGGAATCCTATAACTACCCAATGGTAAAATACCTGCAAAATAAATACAAACAACAAATATACAGAAACCAACAATAGTCGTTTCAGATAAAGTTTTCACAAAAACAAATAAAAGTCGTATGCCTTATGGTTGTCACAAAGAAATAATGGTGCGAAAATTCTAGCATAAAAAGAAAATAACAAGATAAAAATATAAAATAAATAAATATCAAAAAATAAAATAAAATAAACTAAAAAGAAGTTATAATAATGTGCACAATCAATTATTTAGGCTTGACTCTAGAAATCCCAATGGAGTCGCCATTATCTGACGGGATCGCGGACGCGAAAATAGTTTGTTAAAAATTGGAGTCGCCACCAAGTTTATTTAAATTGGGAAAACATGGAAAAACCCGTTTTAAAAAAAATTGTCTTTGAAACCAGATTGAATTTGGAGTTGGTTATGCATAGGGAAGGGTAAGG
Organism: Dalbergia oliveri; assembly: GCA_030441495.1. Classification (NCBI taxonomy): domain Eukaryota; kingdom Viridiplantae; phylum Streptophyta; class Magnoliopsida; order Fabales; family Fabaceae; genus Dalbergia; species Dalbergia oliveri. Next base: position 45,661,541 of record JAMLFY010000004.1, on the reverse strand, counting down.
ATTAATCCTACGCACCCTAATACACCGTCTTTAGACGGTACCTTAATTGACTTGTGCAAATTATAAATAACCTTTCAAAATATTCATTTTATATTTTTTATTTACAACAAAATTTTTTTAAAAAATAAATTGAGGAACACCAAGTTGTCACAACTTAAGGTGTTAAAAATATTGTGTTAACAAACGTCACGGTTAAATTAACATTTTTATTCAAAATACAATATTTCACAAATGAGTAACAAATTTAAACTAAATATATGAAAATGAAAATCTCTTATGAATTATAAATATTTACAAATAAGATAAAAATTTATTTTGATATTTTTTCGAAAATAAAATAAATATAAAAGAAAACATACTTTTAAAGAAAATTTGGAACATCAAGTGACAATTAATGTCCAAATATGAGTTAACAAGCCGTCACGGCTAAATTAACTTTTTTATTTGAAATAAAATATTTCCTAAAGAAATGATTATTTAGATTAAATAAAATATCTCATAAAAAATTTACAAATAAGACAAAAATTAAAAATTTAATTTTGACTCGCAGGGATCAAATCGCATTACTCCTACGTATCCTAAAGTGCAATGGGGAATTCAAAGTCACGTGGTTTGTTTAAAATAAGGGTATGTTCGATGGATTTTAATTTAAAAAAAAAGTTGATTGATTTTAATTGTGAAAATAGATTTTTATTATGAAATGAGAGGAAAACATTTTTTCCTTTTTGACAAGCTTTAATTTTAATTGAAATTGATAAAACAAAATTAAATTGTAAACATAATTACACATTTAAGCAAAAACACACAAACATAAAATAATTAGACTAAAAAACAAAATTAATCATAAACATGATTACACAACTATTTTAAATAAGGCACGTAAACATATAAGATAATTAAACTAAAAATCTTTATCATTATTTTTTATTCTTAACATTTTATTACAAACATTAAATTCACTCAAGAGAAATAATCAAATCACTTTTTTTATTTTATTTTGCATCATCAACATACTTCAAGGATTTATTTTTAACCAAACTTCTTTTATTAAATCGAAATAATCCAACAAATAAAGTCCCAAAATATCAAAATATAAAACAAACACTGATTAAATAAATAAATCTCAATCCAGGGCTAGAAGTGCAATCAACATAGACTAAATAAATAACGATCCAACAATATAATAAAACAATATTAACAATAATAATGATAATAATAATATAATTGTAACTCCCTTAATAACCTTTCCAAGCACATCACACAGACGAACACACACACACATACACACACAAAATAACACAACTCACGCACCAACAGGGACACACACATGATGACTCACCCCCGCAAAACACATACTCACGGGTCTTTCTTTCTCTTAACACACACGTCGCACAGCACTCAAGTAACACTCAAAGCTGAGAGAGAGTGGAATGCTGAGAGAGAAACTAAATAGAGAGAAAGGAATGGAAAGAGGAAGGAACTGCCACGCTCGAGGAACGCGGAGGCAAGTTGGAGCTCGCGGAAAGGGACGGTTGGCGCGAAGCGTGAAGCGGGGTGCGGCTGGGCGCGCGCGCAGCGACTTGCCGTGCGTGGTTCAGCCGAGGCGCGTGGCGCGTGACGTGCCGGCGGTCTGTGGTGGGAGGTGTACGGCGTTGATGGAGAGGCGAACGGTGGTTTGGGTTGTGGCCTACAAGGTGATGAGACGGGGCCGAGAAGAGAGAGAGAGAGAGAGGAAGCCGCTCCTCTGGCGGAGGTCGGAGGAGGGTGGGGAGTGCGGATGGGTTGGACGGCGGTCTTGAAGGGAGGTTAGAAGGTTCCTGTGGTGGTGGCCGCGCATGGCTCCGGTGCTTGAGGGGTTGGAAGGCAAGTCTGAAGGGAGGTCAAGGATGTTGAGTTTGAGGATGGGTGCACGGAGCTATGGCTAAGGATACACGAAATGCGGCCATGGGTGGCGGTGAAAGGAAGAAATTCCGCGGCTTCTGGAGGCGAGATGGCGGTGCAATGGCTGGGCTTCACGGCTACTTCACGAGAGGGGTGGACGCGGATTTGAGATAGCCGATCGGGCGGGCGTGGGTGGTGTCATGGAGAGCTCCGGGCGGGGGATGGGGGGCTGATCCGCGTAAATCGCGGTGGTAAAAGCCGATCCACCACCACCTGGGTTCGCGTCGTGCGATAGGAAAGAGGAGAAAGGGGTTGGGGCGCGTGAGGGAAGGAAGAAGGAAGCCGTGGCGAGGAGAAGAGGAGGAGCGGTGAAGTTGGCGATGGTTGGGATAATGATGATGATGAGGTTTGGATGATGATGATGTAAAGATGATGATGATATGAGGCCGCGGTGGTGGGGGAAGCGGAGGCCTCCTATTTTCCTTTCTTTATTTATTGAATTTTTGTATGATGATGATATCGTTGTTGCTCTTGAATTTACCTTGTTCCCTTTTCCTTGTTGTTATTGGATTATCTTGCTAAAATTGTCAGGTGTCGTTCTTTAGGTTCTTTCCCTGTTCTTGCAGGATTTGTGTATCTCAACCTTTGTCATCTTGGTGGTCTATATTTTTTGTGTGTTTGAGTTTTTTGCTTTTGCTGAATTGACCCCCTTTCCTGGTTGATGATGTATTTTTATAGCCGTTTCACTAAGATCATTGAACATTCCACTTTTCAAGGTTCAGTTGGTAAGGGTTCCAAGCTCATCACGGAAAGAAAATTTAGCCTCTTGCGCGAAGTGAGAGGAGCTCTCATCATGGTGTCAATCAGTTCTTCAATTTTTTCAAACTCCTCATCATCACCATCACCTTGCTTCACGAGTCTTTGCCAAATGGAAAACTGATTGACTCCTTTGTCCCCTCTTTTTGTTTTTGTTGTTAGCAAATGGATATGACAAATATTAAATTGGTGGTTTGTTTGTTTATTTTTTATTTATTTGTTTTTTTTTATTTATGAATATGAACTCATGGACATGCAAGTTATGGGCTTTGGCAAAAAAGAAATAAAATAAAATGTAAAGGCAATATCACATTAAAATAAAGCTGAAAAGAATTAAAATAGGTTGAGCATTTTTCGATTTTTATTTTATGTAAAAATGGGCTGAACAATAATTATATGTTTTTTTTTTGTTTAAAATAAATAGATGAAAAGACTATAAAGGAAATTCATTTAAATTATGAAATATGCAAATTTTTGGATTTTTGATTAAAGCGGACAAAATTGAATGTTCAAGGGTAGTCTATCTTATTTTTACTTGCCTTCCTTTAAATCCTTTGAAATTAAATTTCAAACCCCTTGGTTTTGCATAACCTATTATTTACCGATATGGTTGATAGATGACCCAAGTTGGCTCTACTTTACTACATATTTTCATTCCACTTGATTTTATAAATTTCTAATTTATAGAGAAAAAGCGACACCCTAGCCCACCACCATCTGACTCTCCTCGATAAGGTTGTGCCCAAGACAATGATATAGCCCAATGATTTCAACTTTCTTAGTTTGTTGGACAATTACATCCTTTTCACAAAAGCATTAGAAGCTTTAGATAAGGCTTACCTCAAGTCTAGTATGTCTCAAATAGTAAGGGTCTTGATTTGTGGTGAGGGCTAATGCACTATGTGCATAATAGCCTTATAAGTATTCAACAATTGAGCTCCTTAAAAATCAAGGTAATGGATCTTAGGGAGATAGTGGAGTTGCTTCCCAAAGAGACGGGGACAAAAAGATTGATTTAAAAGAATTCAGGCTTTGGAAAGAGAAAACAAAGGGCTTCAAGCGCGTCTCCACCCAAGAAAAAAAAGACATGATGAATCAACTTAAGGATTTCAAGAAGATAGTCTTGATTTAAACTTCCCACAAATGAATTGTGTGTCATTATGGAGAGGATTTCAACCTCGATCCACTTTATGAAATAATGTATTATGTCGACGATTAGATATTTCACTTGCTTTGAAGCTAGTTAGGGAATGAACATTGTAGGTTCATACCCACTTAGAAAATGTTGACAAAATTTTTTTAAAAAAAGCTCTATATTTTGAGAAAATACAAACATATTTAAGACTAACTTTTAATATTGACCATCATTGTATGATTAAATGGCTAAGATTTTCTCACTTTACCTCTCATATGAAGATAGCTCACTCAATGGGAACTAACGAGGGTTGGTTCACTTGATTTTTGGGTTATTTCCTTAATGTTGGTCATCGTCAATACTTCTATAAGTGCTCATTGTCTTGACTCTATCAAGAGTGAACCTTTCTCTCAACCTAAGTTTTATTGTAAAAACGAAAAAGGATACAAATTTTGGAGGAAAAGGTTTTAATTTTTAAATTAATAGAGATTTTAAATGTTTATAAAACTGAAAATAGATTATGAAAATGATTCTTGATAATCTATTATCTTTTAGGGAAAAATGAAATCAACCCCCTTGTACTTTAAGGTGGATGTACTTTAAGCCCTTAACATTTTAAAACGTGCATATCGACACCATGTGTTTTTCAATTAGTGCAAAATACACCATCTATTAATCTTATGGACAGAATTACCCTCATATTCTATTCTCAATTCCTGACCAACCCTTCTCGTCTCCAAATCCAAAACACAACCTCTCTCCATCACAACCTAGAAGTAAAGAAAGAGCCCAAATAGCCCAATAGAACCCAAAGACCACCCAAATAGCCCATCCTCGGCCAAAATCCTCACCATACTCAGCCACATAATGGACAAAAAGCCTGGGTCAACAGAGTTAGGGATTAAGTTAACTAGGACAACATGGCTATGCTCTTACTCCTCCGCACGATAAGGCCTAGCAAAGGCATGGTTTCCTCTCACGGAACTTGTTCTCAATGGTTCAAATCACCCTTGTGTTAGTTCAGAAACTTTCAAAGATTTATAGCTTGAGTTTTGAGTGACAACAAAGCAAATTTTGTTAAAATGTTTTGAAGAATAGACTAATGTTTTACTTGAGTTTCTATAGCATTTAACAAGACCATTCTCATAACATACAAGTTCAATCAACAAGATATTTTTGACAATTTCATGTTTTGACTTGATCATTGTAACACCCTTCCAAGTACAAAATCATTCTTAAGTCATGACATTATACTTAGGAGTTGTTACTTATAAATTAATAGTCATTTTTTAATTATCTATAGCAAGATCGATCAAATTGTGAAGTAACTAATTCATGATTCTATTAAAATATATAATAAAGAAACAAAACATTTATTGAATACAAAGTCAAATACAAAAGGAAGCTTTTCTACGAGTTTTAATACACATCTATTCTCTATTATATTTACAAACATATACATATAACTAAGTACAATAGATACAAGTCTAAGCCACTTAAACTCCTGCAATTCCAATTTCTTTTGTGTAGCCGCCTCACTATCTCTCGGATCAATCTGGAGACAACACGAAAAAGACACACATAGGGGTGGAAATGCTAAAATTCTTAGTAGAGTATCCCTAAAATATATAGTAAAATAAACCCATGTCATCGTCATCATCTCAACCACTTCGTTTATTAAGAAATGTGATCATACAACACATTTTAAAGATTCATTTTAGAGTTCAAAACCATTCTTCTGAAGTGGGTTTCTTTTATTATTCAATCACTTAATATACACATGTCATACTACTCAACATCATAGTAATTCATTCTAGACAAATAATTAATTAAAATATGCGTATGCATATGATAAATGCAGTGATCTTTTCTTTATTTTGGTATCATTTCACATGCCCTTGATAGATAAAAAGGATCGCAATCTTTCTCTACTTGCCCTTGACAATTTGAAAGGGATCTTATCTTTCTTTATTTGCCCTTTACCAGTCGAAGGGGATCTCATCTATCTTTCTTGCCCTTGACAAGTCGAAGGGGATCTCATCTGTATCATTCTCATCATTATGTGCCCTGGGTACCTCAAAGGGGATCTCATATCATTCTTATCTTTCCATGCCCTTGACATATCAAAAGGGGATCTCAAGTTATAGTCTCAACCTTCTTTTCTAAGTGCATCCATTAATCACATGTATACAATTAATCACAAGTGATTCTCATTCATTCCTCATAAACCAAACTTTTCTAGCATGTATTTATATATCACAAGTTACATGTTCAAGTATTTACAATCAAGTATTCATATCATACTAGAACCAAATGCCAACATTTCAGCACATTAGGAAAAATTTTCACTTGTATAGCAAAATTTAATTTTCATATCAAACAACAAATTTAAGGGCTATAAAAATTATCTATGACACTTAAATGTATCCCCAAGGTCTTGTAAGAAATTTTAGAGCAAGAATCATTTTCTATAAATTTGGTGGTAAGAACCACTTAACTTCAGCTCAAATCCAGAATTCGATAATTTTTAACCCTAGTAAATGAGTTCCTAAAATCAGAACAAAATTCATGGTTAAACCTTAAGATATTTCTAACACCCAGTAAAAATTTCAAGTGAAAATTCAATCATTTGCTATAGTAACAAAATTAGCAAAATTCATAGCTTAAGATCTAACAATTCAACAGGGGTTACATAGTTACGGTTCTTGATTTTTTTGAAATAGTGAAAGTCTTTGTCATGACCCAAGAAAAATCAAGGAGTTGTCTTAGGATGTTAGCTTCTTCATATAAAATTTCTACCCCATAAAAATGCCTACAAATGCATTACAAAATTTGTGACCAGTTCCTTCTATGACCAAACCAAAAATCCACCAACATAGCTCAAAACATATTTTGAGCAAAGGAGTTTTATAACATCATCCAAACACTCCACTAAATTAAACACATCAGTATCTATATATCATCAATCAATACAACCAAAAATATCAAGTACATCAGTAACCAAATTTCATAGACAGATTTGAAACCAAAAAGGTTTAAGAGCCCTACTTTTGAAGCTTTAGGGATCTTGGCTCCAAGGATGTTCCAATAATAATTTTTTTCATTTCAAGGCCCTCAAACCAACACCAAACCCTTCCTTAGGCAATAGGGTATGAGATGTAATACTCTAAAAATTATTTAAAAATTAATTTGAATCTTATTAGTGAGAATTTAAAGAATCTGATAGTTCTAGCAATAATGAGGACAGCTTAATGGACGTGTTAAAAAATAATTTAAGGCTGGGCATGAATAATGACCTTGCAGGGTATGACCTCATCAGGACAACGAAACCCTAGATTGAAGACCAGGGATGTCTAGGACTGAGAAAGATAGGGTTGAGGTTAGAAATAGTTATAAATGAAAATTTTATACCTGGAATTAAATTTCGAGCAATATCGGTTTTACGGGTACGGTGTTTCACCCGTTTGATGAAATTTCAATGTGCGATTTCTAACACCGAAAGATAGTTTAATATTTATAAAAGGATAATGTCTATCCTTTAGGGCCAAGTGTAAGGCTAAGATTTAATCTTGATTAACAAGATTAAATCTTGGCCATCCATCTTTTAATTATTAGAAAGAAACTATATTTTATTTACATGAAGACTACATTTATATCAAGACAATACAAAGCCACCAAACTTTATTACTTGGACTTATCATTTTCAGCTAACAAATGAGAACAAACCAGCCTCCATTTTTAGAGGAAAAATTGTAGAATTTTGTTAGCATAGCTAGAGAACTTTTTTTCCTCTGAAATTTTCAGGACCTTTGCGGACACATTGAAGTGTCATGGAGAATTTTATAGCCTTGGAATTGGTTGTTTGATATGCAAATTAAATTGTACTACATAAGTGTAAAGTCTGCAATGTGCTGGAAATGAACCAATGCCTTGAATTAATGATACAATAGTATTTTGGTTCTAGTATGACATGAATACTTGACTATAAATACTTGGGCATATGATTTGTGATATATAAATGCATGCTATAAGAAAGTAAAGATTGGTTTATGAGACATGATTGAAATCACTTGTGATTGATTGGCAATATGTGCTTTATGCCTGTATTTGGAAAAAGGAAAGTAAATTATGCATATATATGGTAAAAGAGAATGTATGAACTTCAATCATGCATGTTCTGACATATGGACAAAACAGGAACAAGACTTATATTGAATGAGGGGAAGGCAAAAAGGGGAACTTCCTAGAGATATTATGAGTCGGTAGATGTATCGACTAGGAATAGATCTGTGTGATTCGAAAAAGGAAAAAATGAAGTCTGATGATCACGTATAGGAATGAGCTTAGTCCTGATAAGCAATCTATTTCCCATGTGTGGTGTTATCTACTATAGATACCATTTGGTATGAACTAAGTTTTTACTATGTCGATAAAAGAGAAAAATGTATGGAATTGAATTCTATGACCTCAAGTAAAACCAGGGTACTTTAAGATAACTTCACTACATATATCGTGTTCATACTCATGTTATTCTAAAATGTATGCTTAGGATTATTTACTATGTGTTTGAACATTATGACATATGTGCATTAATTGATTGAATGCTAAAAGAAACCCACTTCGGAGTGATGATTTTGAACTTTAAAAATGAATCTTTGGAATGTAATGCATGATCACATTTTTTTCTTAATAAATAGAAGTGGCTGGAATAATTGCGATGACATTTATAACTATTTTTGGGGAATGCCCTAGAATTTTACAATTTTCACCCTATGTTGTGTGTTCCGGTGTTGTTTCCAGATAGCATCAAGAGAACAAAGAAGTTGCTCGGGTTGGGAATGCATGTATCAAGGGTAGCTCGATGATTGAAGATCTCTAGTAGTTTCTATTGTGTATAAGTGAGATAGATGTGTACATGCAATAAATTTAATAAATGTTTTATTTCTTTGTTATATATTTTAATAGAACTATGAATTAGTTACTTCACAATTCGATCAAACTTACTATAGATATTTAAGAAATTTATGCTAATTCTATCTTTGTATTCAATAAATGTTTTGTTTCTTTGTTATATAGTGTAATAGAACTACGAATTAGTTATTTCGCGATTCAATCGAATTTGCTATAGATATTTCAGAAAGGTCAGCTAATTTATAAGTAACAACTCTCAAGTCTGATGTCATGACTTAAGGATGATGTTGTACTTGGGAGGATATTATGTGAGGTATCAAGTGAGAAATTGTGAGGAATTGAAATTTCAATCGGTTAGTTTGGTAGATCTTGATGAGTGGAATAAGTTTAGTAAAGGAAGTTTGTGGTTTTAGAAGTCTAAGATAGGAGTCTAGAGGTTTAAAACAAGTTTCAAGCTTCTTGAGGAAACAAAAATGGAGGTTAGCTATTTTGCTTGGCTGGTCGAAATGTTAGAGAGGATAGTGATAAAGTTTGGTGGTCCATATATATATTAATGTAGTTGTGGCATTTATGTGGTCAAAGGTGTAATTCTTTCTAAAAAGTAAATAAGATGGATGACTAGGATTTAATCTTGTTAATCAAGATTGAATCTTTGCCATTCACTTGGTTTAAATGGATAGACATTATCCAAATCTTAAAAATTAAGCCTTCTTTTGGCATAAAAATCACATACCAAAATTTTACCGAACGGGTAAAACATCATACCCAGAAAATCAAATATTGCCGAAATTAAATTTCAAGTATAAAATCTTCATTTCTAACCATTTTTACCCAGAACATCACTTTTTTTTCAATACGTCCATTAGGTCATCTTCATCATTGCTAAAACTATCAGATTTTTGAAATTCTCACTAATAAAATTTTAAATTAATTTTTAAATAATTTTTGGGATGTTACAATTATAATCTTATTCAAAGAGATTCATAATCTTAATAATGTGAAAAATAGTACTTAAAAGCGAAATTAAGTATGTTAGATACATGGGAATGGAATTTCAAGCATCAAAACTAAGTTTAGATCTTTAGAAAGTGATTCACACATTCAAAAAGTGCTACATCAATGAAGAAATAAAAAAATTTTTAAGCAAGTCGTGATCATAGTCTTCAATCATGATGAGAAGATCCTATCAAGCTCAGACTAAAGTAAAGAAGATCAATGGGAAAATCAAAACTGAGGAAGTACATCGGAAAGCATGGGAGTTTAGAAACCACGCTAACTTTCAGAAGATGAGGGAAAATTCAAAATTCAAATGAAGTCAACTCTTAAAAAGCACTAATAGTGACACATTACTTTTGTACTTGGTCAATGTCTCATCTTCTAAAAGAAAAAGTTCAAAAATCATGTCTAGAAAGTAAAAGGCTTCATTAAGAAACCATATTTGGCAACGACCTTTGCACTCTAAAAGTAGCTCTAGACAAGTTGAGCTAGTCTTCTAAAGGGCAGTTCCTATGACATAAAAAGAAGATCAATACGTGTCAAGAGGAATGGAAATCAAAGGACAACGGTCCAATTTGATGATCAAGTATAAAAGGATGTCTCCTGCAAATGAGAACAAACTTTAGATTTTTTTAATTTTGGCAAGAATGCTTGCAAAAAGGACTTTAATGCTAATCCCTTTGTTTTCCTAAAAGTTCATTCCATCTTATAATCATTTCTGTAAAAATATTCCTTCTAGCTTTCATTAGATAACATTTCTTCTTGAGAAGAATTTTAGAAAGAATTCATTCAAGTTTTTAGTTCATACATTATTTTATTCTCAGAAAACTTGAGTGTAATTTTAGTTGGAGTGTACCAACCAAACCAAAATCTTTGTAACCTGTTCTGGTAAATTCAAACTATGCTCACTATATATAGTTTGAAAAAACTATTCAAAAACTATCTCACTTTCTGGGTTGAGAAAGGGTTGTTAGTGGAACGCAATAGGTTGTTGAGAATTGGATATAGGTAGTGTTGGCTGAACCAGGTATAACAATCTCTAAGTAATATCTCTCTATTTCTTCTCATCTCTTTATCATTCAACATTTACGTTTATTTGCAATATATATTTATTGAAAATGATTTTAAACAATTTTTGAGTTTTTCACTTATTTAGAAAGTAACTTTCTAAACCTTACTAACAAAGATTTTCACTACCTTCAAGTGAAAAAGTTGATAGACTTTGATTACTATTTCAAAAATTAGAAAGAAATGTAAAGTATGATTCAACCTACACCTTGGTCGTTTCAACATTGAGGAGGACGAAACCTTCATTTGCACCATCCCAATGTTCCACATATATGCTATAATAATTATCTAACACCATACTGATAAGTGAGTGCGTTAAAAAAGATGAACCCACATGTACTAGATTACTACTTATTCCCGTAGTAACTAAATGTGTAACGTAGCAAGTCTAATTTCTAACAAATCTCTAACGGCTAGTTATATATATGTGATAGGTCTAGATTGGGAAGTAAAGGGTTGTGTTTTTGGAGTTGGGAATGAAGTGAGATTTAGGCTTAGGAATTAGGAATAGAAGATGAGTGTAATTTTGTCTATAAAATTAATAAAGGGTGCATTTTGCACCTTGAAAAATACAAGGTGTCAATATTCACGTTTCAAAAAGTTGAGAGTTAAAGTACTCCCACCCTAAAATACAAGGAGGTTAATTGCATTTTTTTTCTTTATTTTATATTAAAAATTAATATCAGAGAATACTAATTTGAAATGAAAACTTATTCTCTATCATTTTATTTTCAACAGTTTTATAATTATAGAATATTAATTTGAAAGGTTTTGGTTCTTGAAAGTATAATGAATTCACTTTTGGTTCTTTAATTTTTTTGTTTGATCCATTTTTAATTTTTTTTTTTGGGTTTTTATATATACTTAAACACACAACAGAGACATGTATAGTACTTACAAATATTGAAAGTTTTGCTTGAGATTCTTATAAAATATCCGTTTTTGTGTTATAAATATAATAATTGAGTTGACGCAATAGAGACAAAAACTGAAAATTAAAAAAATGGACTAAAACTAAAAAAAAAAAAGAATCAAAGCCGAAATTCATTTTATATTTATAAAGACTTGAAGTATATTTAAGTCAATTTAAAAGAAAATTTTATTCCCTTTTCCCTTCAAAGTCTTCCATCTTCAATAAAAAAGACACACACATTATATTTGGGCTTCAATACACAATTGATTGTAATACACACCAATTAAATATATATATAACTAATCCAATGTACTAAATTGTTTGAATTTTTAATAATAGAGACGTCAAACAAAACATTATAGGACAAAATAAGTGATTACTGATAAATTCTATTATTATGTGATTATTTAACACTTTTAAGAATTATATAAATGCTAGATTATAAAATACTAGTATGTATGTTGCATATTATGATTTACTATAATTTATCTATATTATTATTATTAATTTTTACTCGTTACCTTTTAAAAATATTCACTACTATATTATCTAGATATCTATTATTTTAAGAAATTTTCAAACAAAATGATTCAATAAACACAAGTGGTTATATTAATTTATTCTGACTTTAAATTTCTATAATATATAGTGATTATATAAAAATTTAAAAAAGAGATATATTATTAAATATTTTAAAATAATTAAACTTATTTTTTATTAAATTGACAATAACAAGGGTTGATAACATTATTATGACTAATAAATAATTTATATTAATTATTCATGTAACTAAGAAATAAGAAGATATTTTGGTGAAACTCAACAAAAATTTGACATAGTGGGAGTGCTAAAAGAAGTAAAGGAGTGACAATAGTCACTCCCACCATCTGCTATAGTATTACTTCCTGCATACAAAAGGAAAAAAAGATAAAAAAAAAAAAAAAGAGTAAAAAGATAAAAGCAATCTTAGAAGCCTATCAATGACGAAAATATTTTATTTGTACATAATTTTAACAACTCATTCTTAAATGAATTTACAATTAAATTAATGAGACTTGTAAATAAGTGAATATATATTAAATAAAATTGAAGAGATCCATTTTTATTGAAGAAATTTTTAAGTATTTTTAAAGCTAGACAAAATATTTATTTTGCTTCATTTATTGATTGAAAAATAAGATATTACACTAAAAATATAGAAAAAGTAGAAGATAATAATGACCCACAAAACTTATATCTCAATCAATAAATAAATCAAAGTAAATATTTTTTCTCGATACCCAAGTATTTCTCTTTTTATTGTGGTTCTCTCATGCTTGTTGCTGTACAATAATCTCTCAAACACCCATGCACGTCTGGTGCTACCGTCCCACACGCGAAGTGAAGTAAAGACTGCACAATTCTTGTGCTTTCCCCACCAAGATAACCTTTTCAAGTTTCATACAACCACTATTTTGCCATTATCTTAATATATATCTTAACAAACACACCAACATGTATTTTATGTCTGCTTCCATATAATAACGCATAGAGCCACACCACCCATCACTCCCTTTGCACATGCTCCTCACTCACTCCCTCACCAACCTTAACGTCTCCTTCTTTCTCAAAGAACAAAAAGCCACATTCACCATGCCAACCCAGTCACAAGACCAACGTGCACTGACCCACAGCATTCCATATAAGGATCAACATCACGGCCACCTTTCTCTATTGCCATCTAATAATCAACCATAGTATATATCCCAATATGTCTGAGTCACAAGGTGGTGATGGCACTTCTGGAGCCAATAGGCGTAGAGGCAATGCTGGAAAGCGTGCCGCGACACAAGAGGGAGCAGCACCATCGCCGGCAACACCATGCGGAGCTTGCAAATTCTTGAGGAGGAAGTGCGTTGGTGGGTGCATCTTTGCACCCTACTTCGGTTCGGACCAGGGTGCAGCCAGGTTCGCAGCGGTGCACAAGGTGTTTGGTGCGAGCAATGTGTCAAAGCTCTTGCTGCATATACCGGCGAATCGCCGCCAGGAAGCCGTGGCTACTATATCTTATGAAGCTCAGGCGAGGCTGTCTGATCCAGTTTATGGTTGTGTATCCACCATTCTTGCTTTGCAACAACAGGTCTATCTCTAGTTTTGCAGCTGTTTTTGCCTTTTTATTTCCATAGTTAATTACAAATTGATGGCACATGGTTGATAACGCACCTATTGTGTCCCTTGAAAAATCAGGTCTTATTAAATGCTGTTGCTAATCCCCTGACACACACGCTAATTAAAAATATTTACAAGGTTACTCTTATAGCAGTTTTTTGAAAAATTAAATATCAAGCTAATTTCAATCAACTCCCCCTGATAAATTCTTTCTAATTTATTCTACCCAAGGGATATATACCATTAAAGTTTCTGTAACAAGTTCTGAACAGTGACTCTATTTTTGTGCATATACATTTCTTATATTCCTTCTTGATGGTTTGTTACTCATGCCATTCAGATGTGTATGTAGAGCTTAGCATAATGGACAATTATTTTACTTGGATACACAAGCGTGCAGAACAAGTGTCCTATATATAAGTGTTACTTGGATTGCATTAGATTGTCCAAGAAAGAGCAGATATACTGTCGCAATGGCGGTTGTTACAATTACAGATATCTGGTCGATCACGATACATAGTTACACACGCATTGCAATTCTTGTGACGTATAATTTTTGTGTATTTACAATTGAGAATGGAGCTCTGTGGGATGTGGCTGCATTGCGGTTGCTTTCCAATCAATTTTTATGATTGAGAGACACACTGCATGAATTGTGTGATATGGTCCACAATTTAGTATTATTAATAATAATACGAAATAGATTCAAAGGATTAAAAAACAAAAAATGCCTCTTTTGTATGACTAGAATTACTTTTTAGAGTATGTTTGGTTGTTGAGTAAAAGCGAAGGTAAAATTTCCTTGATGAATTTTATATGTAAAATTACACATACTGCTAATTTAGAAAAAATTTTCTCTCATTGTTACTCTCTAATCAAAGTGTGTAATATTTTCTTTTTAGAAAAAGAAAATTCTCTAAATTATATTGCATAATATTCCTTTTAATTTATTTCCACCTAAAAACAGAAGTCTTAAGAGGGAAGGGGAGGGGACACTATCAAGAATTTTATTTTATAGTGAAAAATCATGTTTTTGGCCAATTTAGGTGGCTTCTTTGCAAGCAGAGGTCGCTATGACGCAAACTCAGCTAGTGAATGGTAGGATTGCATATGCAAGTGCTCTTGAGAACACACAACAGCATCTACAGCAGGCAAACATCAATTTGGGATTGCAGCCAGCATACTCAAACAATTCGTCTGCGTCCACAAACCTTATGAATGTGAGCAACTTCAGCCTTGGTTTTGACCTTGCAATGGAGACAGCACCCTCATCATCACAATACCTGCAACCTCTGAGTCTTAACAATCTCTCCCGGTTGTCCCAATATGAGGAAGAGGATGAACAGGAAAGCAAGGTTCCGCCAGCCTTCAACCCTGATATGTAGTTCTTCACTGTCAATGAACAGTTTTCAGATGCGAATTTTAGTTTAATTGGCTAAATCGTCCTTTTCCCTCTTTTCGTTTCAAGTTCATAAATGTAGCCCTGGCCTATAATGCATGTCATGATTGTGAAGTTCCTGATTTCGTCATTATGTAATATAAGGACGGTGAAAAATCCTGACTTTCCGGTATCTCTTTGTTTATGATTAATGGTTCAACATAAATTCAATGTTATAACTAATTATAACAAAACACAAAGGTTATCCACCCACACCACCTCACGATCATAATCACTTAAAATAAAAAGTACTAAATAGAAAAATAAGAAAGACCCCGTGGAGATATCACTCAACAAGATCTTTCTCTACTAATTCCTTTTTGGGAGGCAGTGCATGGGATAATTGCCAGAAATACTGTTGTTACCCTGTAGCAAGTAATATTCGGAAATTGGGGTTGTACCGTTCCCTGCTAAATTATTAGTGTGTTCTGTTATTCAAGGGAAGTTGAACACTAGAGAGATACTTGCCCTGTTGAAAATTATCCCTCCGGTGGCAGCTATTTTCCCTTTTTGCAGATCCGCTGTTGAATTTATCTCTCATTTGCCCTTACATGTCAGGTAGCACGGATGATGTGGTCGGATTGCTTGCGTTGGTGGAAAATTTTATGGCTTCGCCCTAATGAAACTATCGATTTCTTTCTTGCTTGGAATGGCGTCATGCCAAATGCATTGGAATAAAGATGTGGACATCCCTTTCCTATGTGGTGATGTGGTGTTTGCGGAATTTGAGAATAGGATAGTGTTTAAGGATTTCAAGCCAATTGGGAATTAGAGAAAAGACAAATAAAATTGAGGTGGTGCTATTGGCTCAAGGCTTGGACGACAAATAGGGATGCAATGTAAAATAATTTTCAGGCCAATCCATTAGCCTTGAGAAAATGGCAGTGGATAACTTTACGCAACGTATATGCCTAGCAAGCATAAAAATTGAAGCTGCACTTACGGAAGGAGGCAAGAAAGTTTCATTGCAAATTCCATGTCGCTGTCCGGCCTTTTCGATCATTATCTTGATGTGTTAATGCATCCTTCTAACCATTAAGCTAAAAATCTTCGTAATTTAAAATTATATTCACAATTCACAATGACATTAGTTGTTATTCACATAGCATATAAAAGTCTATATCGTTTTTTCGTTTGGTGAGACAAAAATCTATATCTACCTTATGGTTTTTGCTTTGGTACCTTATGAATACTGATACTCTTTTTGTTTGCAATGGTTGTGATTAATTTTTTTTTTTCTATATTTTAATAAATTGAGTTAGGGGACACCTAACATAATCATATCCATAAATAGCTACAAGTTATTGGACCTTTGAATTTTATAAGGGTACGAATAAACCTCATTATTATTAGTTGTATCGAGCAGTATCTCGGCCATGTTCATGAAAATTAGGGGGGCAGTTCAAAGGCCCAATGAAAACATAAAGCCCAACCCAAGATTTGACCAAGCTTATGAGTAAGAACCCATAACTCAAATAATACATGAAAAATAAACAAGCATGCAATTACCGACGGGCTTATAATTACTATTGTACCAATAGGTAAATTCGTCGGTAAAACCATCGAAAATTGTACGTGCCATATGGCGCACAGTGGTGCCATTATTTACCAGATTTCCTGACGAACTATCATGCAAATTGATAATCAAAAGTTTAATAGTGCAAAATGGTGACAATTTGTTGAAAATATCGTCGGTAATTACTTCCAACGGGTTTGTATTTCTTCGATATCATAGATTACTAGTAGTGCTTGAATAAAGTCCTCTTGATTTGTGTGTGCTTGTGTTTGTTGTGTGGAGAATGAGATTAGAAGCAAGCTTATGGTAGTGCACTTCCTTAGAGGTGATTTGTGTAATACCTCCCAAGTATAACATCATCTTTAAGCCTTGACCTTAGACTTAGGAATTATTACTTATAATTTAACGGGTTACTTAAGTATCTATAGCAATTTCGATTGATTTGCATAGTAACTAATTTGTAATTCTATAGAAACATTTGAAAAAGGAAGCAAGTATTTATTAAATATAAATCAAAATACAAAAAGGCTCTCTATGAGGTTTATATATCTATTGTTTATTATAATTACAAACATATATACATAACAAAATAAAGTCGAAAAGAGACTTCACAATTCGGACTACTACATATCAGATTCTTCTATGGGGAGCTTCACATCACCCTAAGCAATTTGGAGACGACACGGGAACACAAAACATAGGGTGAGAATCCAAAAATTTTCAGTAAGGCATCCTTAAAATGCATATTAAAATCCATGTCATCGTCATCATCCCAGAGGTTTGGTTTATTTAAGAAAAATATGGTCATGCAACATACATCGAGGTTCATTTTTAACGTTCAAAATCATCATTTCGAAGTAGGTTTCTTTTATTATCAAATCCCTTAATATACATACATCATCATATAAAGCATATACTATTAAGTTTCAACTTAAACATATTAGTCTCAATATCAATGCTAAAGTCATCCACTTAGCACATAAGATAAAGGACTATTTAGGACAACTGCTACGTTGACTTGTTTTGGCCCTCGATCATTGTGACTTTTATCACTGTGGCATTGACCACTTTAGAGTAATAGAGCCTTTTAAGACTAAGCCCATTCCTGTACACGGATCTTCTAAGCCCATTCCTATACATATGGATCTTCTGAGCTCATTCCTATACATGATCATTGGATTTACTTTCTCCAATTCTCACACAGATCTATTCCTAGTTAGTTTTATTTTCCAGACTCAATTCAAGGGTAGTAAAGTTTACTTTCCCCGACATACAGATTTACTTTCTCTAGCCCAAGAAACATGTTCTCATGCTTTCTTTCACATGTAAGCAATTGTAATAAGTATTCATAGTCATAAGTGCCTAACATCATCAATAGAGTCACATATACAAGCATCACAATTAGATATGCATCTTAATTATGTATGCATCTTAGTTACATGTGCACACATATTACTCATAATCTCAATTCTAGCTCAAAGAGCATCTGTCAATACTTTCAGCTTCAAACATTCACCATTGTATATTCATAACATCATCAATAGATTCATATAGTATCAATGAGATCAATCCATAGACATTTCATCATCTTTTTAGCCAATCTAATATGCTGCCAAAATTTCGTTCTAAGGAAAATTATGGTTAAATTACCAAACATCATTGAAATAGGGCAAAACTATTTTTTAGAGATAATTCAATGTATCAATAAGACCCTGTAAACATTTCAAGGCATAATAAGGTCTCTAGCTATATTAACAAAATTATACAATTCGGAGGTCAAAATTTATACAGTCTCAAGCCAACAGCCAGAAGTCTCGATTTTTCTACCCTATCAAATGAATAGATAAAATCATATCAAAATTCAAGGTTAAACTTTAAAATGTCCTCAACACCCTGTAAAAATTTCAGCTCAAAATTCGATCATTTGATATGGTAACAAAATTAGACAAATTCAGTGCTCCAAAATTGACTATGCAGGTAGCAACCCTGACCAGCTCGGTTCTTCAATTTTTAAAAATAGTAAAAGTGCTTAGAATGACTCAAGAAAATTATTGCGAACACTTCCATATGTTAGCTTCATCACATAAAATTTTCAGCTGAAGATACGGTCTCTAAATCAGTGAGAAAAATCATGTAATTTGAGCTGTTTGCTTAAAACTGGATATCCAACAACATAGTTCATAACATATTTTGAGAAAAATAATTTTCTAACACCATCCAAGCACTCCATCAAATTAAACACATCAATATCCATGTATCATCAGCCAATTAAACCAAAAATTTCAAGCTCAATCCTTCATAACTGTTTCAGAATCAATTTTAAGAATAAGAGCTTAAAGAAAACCCTACTTAGCTCTTGCAACTCTAACTCTTGTTCTTGGCTTTCCTTCAAGAATTTTCCACCCAATTATTGATCTAACCCTTTCAAATCCTCTTCAAACAAGGCAGGAAGAGCAGCTAGGATTGTATGTGGCAACAAGAGTTGATTTGGGGATTAAGAGAGTATGTGTGGTTTATGCTAAAATCTATGGATGCTTAATGTTGTAGCTTAATGTTCTTAGCATGTTTATGGTGTTTTTGAGGAAGAAAAAGATGGAAATAGCTGAACGAAGCTGGCCAAATTCTTAAGTTAAGGAAAATGGTGAGTTTTGATTTTTATTTATTTAAAGATAATGTGCATATTAATGAATTATGAAAATATTTTTCTTGAAGATAATTATGTGCATTTTATAATGTTCTCATTGGTTAGTCATTAAGGTGCAATGGTGTGACATATTTCTAAAGCACACACTTATCACCTTAGGTGGCAAGTTAACACTACAAGTCTCATACGGTGTAAAAACTGCATATCGATATTTTACCAAACGGGTAAAATACCATACTCAAAAACGGATATTCCGAAATTAAATTTCAGTCCAAAATTCTTATTTCTAACATTTCTAACCTTAATCCTATATTTTCTTAGTCTTGGGTATCTGGGTCCTAATTCTAGGGTTTCGGTGGTCCAACGGCCTGTGAGACTCGCACGGTTACTATTCACATTTTTCTTTGTTTAACAAACCGATCTTATCTTGACTAACCCTATCAGAATCGTGAAATTTGGATTAATAATGTCTAAATAAAATTTTTAAAATAAATTGTAGGGTGTTATAATTTGAGTAGCATTACAAATCCTATAAACTTTGAGGGTTATGAGTGCTATACACCATCTCTGTGAAGTCTAGAATACTTGAATCATGCTTTGTGAGTTTATTTCTATTTTGCTTGCTCTTTTCACATGTTATGTCTTGCTTGCGGAAAACTTCTTGACTTTTACATGCACTTTACCTTTATGATTGCATCTCTTAGTAATCTTTTGGAAATTATGTTCTTTTTGTTTAAGATAATTTTTTATCAAAGATTGCTAGTGTTCTTTTGTTTTGTTGTTCCTCAGTTGGGTTTGGTTTTCATGGATTCTACGTGAGGACATACAAAAAGCTAAGTATGGGGGAATTTGACAAATGAGATTTTGATATATTAATTAACACTCATATTTAGTCTTTTGTGCCTCTTTTGTGCTTAATGGATCAATATTGGACATGTTTTGTTAGTTTTGGTTCTAATTGAACATGTAATTTTTCAGCATTATTGAAATTTCACATTGTTTCTATATTTTAGACATATCTTGAGTTATAGACATAAAAATTACAAATTTTATATTGTAGGAAAGCTAAGAGAAATTCATAAAACTTCAATGCGGAGGCCAAAATCTAATTCAGATATCTATGCAAAGACAAAATAGAGTTGTTGCTCCTGCAATGTGAGTAGCTTGCACCAATTGGACAATAACTTCCTCATTTGAAATCCAAGTGAAGCAAATAAGGTGTCCATTTTAAAGAGAATAAAAAGATATACAACTTTCATGGATACCAAGGGCTAATTCGATGATTTAATGGTCAAAATCGGCTTGAAAGTAGTCAGATGTGAGTTTGATGATCCATTCTCCCTGTTTTAGCCTTTTTTTTTTATGTTTTTGGCCCTTGGCCCATGTTGGCAAGTCTTATATCCAAAATTAAACATATTTATTCACACTTTAGCAATAGGTTCAAAATCAAGCTTTTAATTTTAGAATTTCACAGCCATTTTGCTCAAATAATAGGATTGCACTCTTTATCATTCTTGGGCAATTTTTGTCTTCTCCACTGTCAGAATTTTATTGTTAATTCCTCCATAGGGATGGAGGAGTAATTTTCTAGCTAGCTTAAGGAGTCTCAAAGAATGCTTCGTTGTAAACATGAAACTCTTTTTTATTGTTAGTGTTCTAGATGTGTTTTTCAAATCCTCTTTCTTTATCCTAATTGCTATTAATGTTGAATGATATTGATATATTAATTTCAATTGGGATACCTTTGGGTGTTCTTGATTAGTTGGTTTTTAATATTTAATTGGGTGAGGAATTGAAAATTGGGTTAATGATTGTTGCTCATAATTAAGTGAATGGCTTTTAAGCTAACATAAATTTATCGAAGGCTGAAGTCTCAACTTGCCTAATCTATTGTATATTAGTTGAATCCCTAGAGGTGTCTAGGAGAATTATAGAGGTTGTTTGGGAGGACTTCCAATAAATCCTAATTAACTGCATATTAATTACGTATCTTATGCATGTTGATGATTGTTTATGCCAGCATTTGATGAACTTCTTGGGTTAACGCTTTCATTAATTTGATTTTATTCTTGTTTAATTATTTTTGTTGCATTCAACAATAAACCCCACTCTTTTTCAATCAACATTAGTCCCCATGTGAAAACAACTTGAGTTACACTATATACTACTATTTTTTACCAAATCAATTTTATTTTTAATTTAGGGTGAACTCAACAATCGGTGTTAGACACTTACTCTATCACCATTGGATATGATGGATGAGTAGGAATAAAGAAACTACCATCACATCCAATAGTGATAGAATGAGTATTCCAATTAAACACTCACTTTTATGTATTGAATTGTAAAAAATAAAAATCTTGCCTAAAATTACAAATCTAGCATTAAAATAAGTGGGACATTGGTTTGCCTGTATTACAATAATAACAAGTACATAGGTTTTATGAGGTAGAATGTGAAATATTTAACCTAGTTAAATGAACTTATTGAAGTCTTCGAACAAAGTATATGTGGAACCTCAAACGTCCAATGAAAACATGCATCAATTAAGATCATGATCAGAAGACAATCAATCACATTTACTACCTTCATTGTTGCACCATGTAACTGTAGGTATATAAGTGCATGAGAAGGGGGGTTGAATTGTGCTTTGCCTCTTTCATATTGAAACATTTAACAAAAACTATCAAGCATTAAGCTTGTAGTGCAGTGGAAAATGAGGTTAGTTGATTCAGAAAGTAGATCTCTAAAGCATAGGATATGTAACAGAACAACTAAGACGGTATTTCAACAGTTTATACAATGTAATAGAAAGTAAAAGAGATCAGGAAAAGAAGATATGCCACAAATATTTTTATATTGGTTCGGCCAAACTTGCCTACATCCAGTACTCAACACACATTGAGGTTTAATAAAAACATCTTTCTCAAACTAGAGAAAGAACAAAGATAGTCTTTACATTAGCCTTCCAAGCTCTCAACCAATGAACAACCCCTATTATCACAAGTTAAGTAGTTATTCATAAGCCTCTCCAAGCTGAACCAAGTAGTCTTTCACCAACCTTTCCAAGCTAAACCCGTGACAAGTAGACAACCCCTCCTGTCACGTTGAAAGTAGTTATTCACCTATCTCTCTAAGCTAAACCCATGACAAGTAGACAATCCCTACTATCGAATTAAAAGTAGTTATTCACCAGTCTCTCTAAGCTAAACCTTGAGCAGTCTTTTTCTAGCCCCTCCAAGTTGAATCGTGGCTAGTAAAAACACCTTCCTGTCACGTTGCAAGTAGTTTTACATTAACCTCTCCAAGCTATCTCACATGATCACTCCTGGATCAAGGATACAAAGGTTTGTGTTAGGGTCGCCACTCAAACTAACCTACACTCAAGTTTCCTTAAGATATACATGAACGCCTAGGATAACTTGAGTGACTTTTTTCTATCATTTCTTCCTAGGAAGAACATTTGTCTATTCAAGAACGTAGAAAAAAGATTTTTACAAGTAAGGAAACTGATTATATGATGTGATGAACCTTACAGGATGTGAGGAGAGATTTTCACAAGTTTTGCTTTTGTGTAGCGTCAATCTCTATCTTGTTTGAGCACAACATCTCAATTTATAGATGATATTCCTTGTGACCATTACCTTTGATCAGATCTCCAAGTGACACGTGTTGATCATTCATTTGTGTCTTGGAAAAGCGGCTTAGAAGAGTAGCCTATTTGTTTGTTAGAGCTGTTGTAGAAGCCATTGCAAGATTGAGATTTGATGCTACTTTAAAAACTACTCTTACTTTCTAAATGTGGTTTCTGAACTCTTTCTTCTAGAAGCTGAGGTAGTTGACCACAGTGGCAAAAGAGATGATTCGCCAATTTGAAACTACTTTAAATTTGAATTTCAAAAATTCAAATTTCCCTCCGTTTTCATAACGTTCAACATCCACATTGAAGTGAGCTTTCTACGTGTGGTATTAGTTCCTTGATGAATCTTTAGCCTTCTTATCTTCAATCATGGCTTGTTGATGAACAAAACATTGCGAGAGTGATGATTGAATATAGTAGAACACTTTGGCTTCAGTGTTTGATGGATATCTTCATTTTAGGTTGTAACACCCTAAAAATTAGTTGAAAATTAATTTGAGCTTTATTAGTCATAATTTCAAAAATCTGACAGTTTAGCAATGATGAGAATGGACCAACGGACGTGTTTAAAAAAAAAAAATTTAAGGCTGGGTGAATAGTAACCTTGCAGGCCCCACGGGCCCATTGGGACTTGAAATCCCAAATCGGGACTAGGAAATGCCTGACTAGAAGAGAGGGTTAAGGTTAGAAATAATAAGGAATGAGAAGTTATACCTAGAATTAATTTTCGGGTAATGTTTGATTACTAGGGTATGGTGTTTTATCCGTTCGGTAAAATTTTGGTGTGAGTTAACAATGAAAGATGATTTAATCACTACAAATGGATGATGTATATCCATTCAAGACAAGTGGAAGGCTAAGATTTAATCTTTAATTACAAGATTAAATCCTAGCCATCCAATCTATTTTCTTTCTTTTGAAAAAGATATACATATATGTAACATAAATGCTAAAGTTAAGTTAAGATAAATACAAAGCAACTAACCTAATCTTATCATCATTACAATTTCGGCCAAGACAAGGAAAGGAGGCAGCCACCATTGTCATCTTTCTCAAGAATTCAAACTTGGTTTCAAATCACCAAAATACTTGCCCAAAGTCACTAAAACCATAAACTTCCTTCATTAAACTTGTTCTACACCTCAATCCCTACAAATCTAACCGATTAAAAGCTCAATACCTCACCAATCCTTACCTTGCTATCACACACCTCAATGACTTAGGAAGAATTTGGGGTTGATTTAGGAACTTTGAAGTGGAAGAAATCAATCTTGGATCACCCTTGGAGCCAAGATCCCTAAAGCCATCAAATTAGGGTTTTCTTTGGCCTTTTCTTTCCAAATTTATTCTGAACATTTCTGATTAGTATTGGTCCAAAAATTATGATTGTATTGGTTGATAATATATGGATATTGATGTATTAATTTTGGTGGTGTATTTGGATGATGTTAGAAATTATTTTTGTGAAGAGATTTTGAATCATGCTGCTAGATTTTCGATTTTTGTATAGGAAGCCACTGATCACGAATTTTCTAAGGGAATTGTGGGTATTTTTATGAGCTAGAAAAAATATATGTTGAAGCTAACATCCTAGGCTAGTTCAACAAATTTTCTTGAGCTCCGTTTTTCCTCCTAATGCTTTAAAAAGCTCTACATGATATAATATTTACTTCTATTAAGTTTAATATCTTTACATGAGATAAATCATGTTTGCACATACAAAGTGAAATTATTTTCGCTTCAAGTCCATGTTATGCAATCTAGAAATACATGTATGTTATGATAAGAAACTCAATATAAACATTAGTCGTTCTTCAAAATATTTTCTTTAAATTGGCTTTGTTCACTCAAAACATATTGCTATAAAGCTCTTTAAAGGGTTCTGAGCTAACAGTAACAAGTCTTGCATTGGGGAAGCCATCTTGAAAGAGGGATGAAAATCTTTGGTCCCTCTATTTGTCCTCTTCTTTGTCTTGCTAGTAAAACATTGTCACATGGACTGAAAAAATTTAAACTTTAATTTTTCATTTTTTGTTTTTATTGAGGGTTCTTAAGATTCTCTTAACAACCCAACCCTATCCCTCCTTCTAAGGAAGACCATGATTCCCCCTACGGTTGAACCCCACACTCTTTTGTTATTGTTCCTTGTCAAAATTCTCACAGGGATTATCAAGGACACCATGGCATCAACAAGGAGCTAGGCGAAGGAGCATTAGTCAAAGTTGCCGCTATAAAAAAAAGCTAGAGACGAGGGTCACAAGGTTGAGGCGGGTGGCGCTGCATCAGAAGAAGGCCTCAACGGAGAGGCATGGCGGGAAGGTGGGGCGCGATGGTAGTGACATCAGGATGGAATTGGTGTTGGTGGTGGTGGACAACATCTGATGGTGGTTGTAGAAAACGGTTTGATTTTTTGGGTTTGGTAATAATGAATGAAAAATAACTAGAGAGAAATGGAACTCTGTATGTGAAAGGAGATGGATCCTTTACTCTTTTGGGTGTACAACGGGAGAGAGAGAGAGAGAGAGAGAGAGAGGGATTACAATTTAAGTGTGGTGAGATTTCCATAGAAGGAGGGATGTTGGTTGGCTATTGACATAACTATGATAACTCTCCAAAAAAAAGAAGAAAAATTTAAGTTTAAATTTTTTTCAACCCATGATGCAAAATTTTTACTTGCAAGACATAAGGGGATAGATAGAGGCGACAAAAGATTTTCATCCTTGAAAGAGAGGCTTTATAAGGAGTTGGGCCTTCCCACTCCAATAAATAACTTTTTGGGTGGTGTTCTCCCAAGAACTTACACTCATTACAATTGGTGCTTTCACTGAGAGCCAACCAACCAATGAAGGCTACCTATGAAGGGTTCTAACCAGTTGAGGGCTGATTGTGACCAAGTGAAGCATTAGCCAACCAAAAAGAGCTACTTGCACAAGGTTGTGAACAAAGGAGCTCCGTGATAGAGTGAAGCATCACCGAGTGAAGTGTCGTAGAGTGTGCGTGGGTTTGAACTAGCAAAAAGGCTTACCATGATATGAGTGATGCTTCTCCTAGTGAAGTGTCGCACGTGTGCAAAGAGTTCTAACTGGCAAAGGGACTAATCGTGATCTGAGTGAAGCATCATCGACTGAAATGTCACAAAGTACAACTATCAGGACACCGACTTTTGAAAAAGGTGGCAATGAAACAAGTCCCATCTTGAAAGAGATGCCACCTTAAAAGAAAGGCTTTACTCTCCCACATCAATAGCTAACTTTTGAGGTGTGGTTCTCCAAAAAAGTTATACTTGTTATATACCACATGCAGATATCAATAGTTAGGATTTGGCTCATTAAAGTGAAGAGATTGATAAAGTGCAAGTGAGGTTACTCACCCTAGATCAATAACTTTTATTATGTGTACATTATCCATAGATCTCACTAAATGATTTAAAGATAATTAACCCTTATTTGTGCACTTTACCAACTTCTTCCTTTAAGGAGCTAAATCCCAAAAGTTAACACACTCCCATATGTTACAAGAATACTTTAGCCAGACCCTGCCTGCTTTCAATGTCTGTCATGAACTATGATCAAATTTATAAAAGCTAGCCTATACCAACATCATACAATGTCAATCCCCCAAAATGAGGCCACCTCCCATCTCATGATGTAAACAAAAATAAGAATTCCTTTGACAACTAAGCCACATCCTTAATGATGTGTCTCAGTGTCTTCTGAGGGCAAAGTTCCAAAGCAAGAAGAGCTATCGCAAAAGCATGGCAAACCATCGCGCCTTTTCCTGATTTCTCCATAGCTAAAAGTAAGCTCTTCGTCTTCTTGGATATCTTTCAAAGCAAAGAAGCAAAGGCGGGGGAACAAAGCTCCTGAACTTCTAACCAACTTTGTGCTTAAATTACCACCATCGCATGAATGATTCACAAACCGGGCAACATTTCCTATTCTTGTGGCATCAATGTTCAATCTCAGGCATGCCTTTCCAGATGGAAGATGCTCCCTTACAACCAGAAGTGCAGAAGAGAAACGAACACGCGATGCAAGTTCATCATAATATTGATGTCTCCTCTGTGCTTCCTTGGTTGTCAACAGTTCACCTTTTAAAACAGGAGACCATGAATTAAGTTTATATGCATGCATGTGGGGATTAAAAGAAATCGAAGCATGAGAACACAAATAAAAGAATCAACAAACTATCACCAATCAAGGCAGTCAAGATAATCCTAACCAAAATACAAAATTGTGTTCAAAGTTCAAACAAATGTACACACAAACATACACATATCAAATAAGCAAAATTAACCTTAAGATCACTATATTTAATTGAACTACCACTACAAAAGCACAAGGTCACAACTCAAGTTAAAAGGTATACTCATAATACAAAAGACATAAATTTTTTCTGACAACACATAAAATTAAAGGAAAACAACCCAAGTACTATAACACTGGATAACTAAAGCAAACAGAACACAGAACAAACAACAGAGTCACAATACTTCTTAATCAGAGAACAATCACATTAGAAGATTAGAACACAAAACAGAGCACCAGCGCCAGAAACTCAGATGTCAAAGTCAAACAAGAGAAGCAGCAAACCAGCAGATGAGGTTGAAGGAATGAGAGAAGCACTAAACCATCAGATCAAAGGAGAGAGGGCAGAAGAGGTCGAAGGACAGTACCAACGGATCAAAGCAGCAAGCCTCTCAACCAGAAGCACCTACAGTTTGAAGCAAAGCTCAAGCAAGGCTCCAGAGTCCACAGACCAAAGCTTTTTGGAATGGTTCAAATGAATGAGAGTTATGACTAGATCAGGAGTTTACATTTTGGGCAGGCTCTTTTGGGTTTAATATTCAGAAATGAGCAACTCAGTCAGCGCAGCCTGATTGTAAATCTATATCCTGCTGACCCACAATCTACAACATCAATCCTATACAAACACCGAAATGAGTTCCTAAGTATGATTGGGATCGAAGCATCATTACAAAATTTTAGGATCATCAAACAATCACACAATCCTATAATCCAGCACATGATTTTGAGTACCTTGTAACTTGCAAGCGATAATAACCTTTAACACCAGAAGGTAGTTTGGGCCAATCTTCATAAAATTTTATAATTGACATACATACATCTGATCTCACAATCACACTTTCTATATTTCTCAGCAAAAGCAAAAGCAAAAGCCAATCAGTTCCGCCATGTCAACTGTTTTTTGCATTGCTCTTTCATAAGAGAAGCTTGCAAATTACCTGCCCCACTCCCATGACACCAGTTAACTTACAATAACTCCATTAGCTAATTGATGGATTTCAAGTATCCCTGTCCAGAACATACTAATTTCACCTCCTATTGGGTAGCCAAAAGCATAGAGACCTGTGTTTCTTCTAACAAAAGCCACCTTATTGCTTCATAACTGCTAGAAAGAGATTACTTAAACAGAACAAAAACATGAGAAAGCCTTTTTCCACGATTCAGAGGGCACTCCCCCATCATCGGTTAACTTACAGCAACTCCATCAGCTCATTTAGGGATTTCCAGTATTCCTACCTAGAACACACCGATTTCATTTCACCTTCTATACAAGTTGCAAAGAGCAGAAACCTGTTTCATTTCTAGAAACAAAGGGAATACTTCTGAGTGTGGGATTTGAACCCTCACCATCTTGGACCATAAACTTGGACCAATTCAGTCATCTCAACCTTGGTAATACCAATCCAATCTTCAAATGGTTATGTTTTAGAAAAACCTCCATTTCTATGAATCATAACTCACAGCCAAAATGGCAAAGAGCCAAACCCAGATCACGATTCAAGATGACACTACATCCTTAGTCCAATGATCAAACCAAGCTGCATTACCACCGAATATAGCTTATTCCTCATTTATCAGATGGAAACTCGGACATATCATTCAAAGTATATATGTTGGCCTATAAGTTACGGCCAAGTTAATCAACAACAAATGATCAAAATAAACAACAACAAGAAGCAAGCCTTGTTCCACTAGGTGGCGCCGGCTACATGAGGAGATGATGCTACAGTGCTATGCAAAAATCCAATACACAGTAAAAAAAAAAATACATAAATAAATAAATATCAATTCATTCATTATCAGGTTGTTAAATTCTTTTTATTGGTGGACCAACTAGTTTAATCGTCACACATATCATGCCATAATCATATTATGTAAAGCAAAAGCAGACACAAACAAATGAATCCCATTCAAAATATCAGAATTCAGAAGGATGTAAACGACAGTGATTCCCAATTACCTGCATATTCAAACACGAACTCCTCTTTACGAATCAACTGGCCAGCACGCAAACCCCACCCTTTCCTCGCATCCCTCACAATCTTCACCCGAACCGCAACACCCTTCTGGGTCGACCGGTTCCGACACTCCAACCCGCACCGACAACCCGGCCCGCATTCGCTAACCACGTCCTCCAGCCCACCAAGGCCCAAACAAGGACAGCCCGAACCCGCAACCCCACCGCCACAAGCCTCGCAGTCGCACCCAGACAACGCGTTCCGACCCAACTCGTCCACCAGACTCACCGATTCCGCAGGGACCCGACTGGGTGAAGAAGCGAGAGGAACGGAGGAGACCCCCAGGGTTGACGCAGGAGGTGGGCAGCGGCGGAGGGCAGAACGAGGGAAGGGGTGTAGAGGAAGTGGGCGTAGGGCTGGTGGTCGACGTTGTTGAGAAATGGGACTGGATGGCTCTCGAAGCTTCTAGAAGCGTCGGAGGATCGGCGGGAGGTTATCGTGATGGAGACCTTGCGGAGGGATGTGCACGCCATGGAGACAGTGGCGAGCTCCGATGGGTTTAGCCATGGCAGGACCAGGTCTGCGCATTGAAGGAGAACTGGGTCGCTGGAGTTGCAGCGTTTTCTGGGAAGTGGCCCTTCTACCATTCTTGCGTTGGTCTAGAGAGGAGGATCGACTATACCTGCGCGCAATTGTCCAGTCATGGGTTATTCTATGCCACTAGACCAGGTATTCAAGGACTCCTCACTAGGATATGTTTGGATAATTATAAATCAACATTATTTATGAAAATTTTAAGATTGAAATTCTAAGTTATTCTAATTTAGAAAATCTTATATTAGTTCTCAAATTTTATAAAAAGAGACAAATTAGTTTACTGCAAATATTGTAAACTTTCAAAAATGTTTATGTATTATTAACTAGCTTATATGTATTGTTAATTTTCTTAGTAGTAATAACTTCCTTATTTCTCTCTCAAGAATAAATGTCAAATTAAAATCAAAATCTTCTTCTTAGCATAAATGGTAAATGAAGAAAAGGCTACAACTTCGTTTAAAGAGTGAAACGGTTAAAGTATCATAAAAGTTAACAATATGTATAAGTAAGTTAACGTGACACAATTTACATAACAATTTGACGAAGGATTAACTCTCCCCTTTTATAAAATTTGAGGGACTAATATAAGATTTTCTAAATATGAAGGACTCATTTGTCCCTCATTATAAACCTAAAGGACTAACTTGGGTTTTAGTCAAATTTTACTCTCATTTTAAAGAAAATTTTTTAATTACACGTATTTTAATTTAGTCCACGAATTCAAAAATTTATTCAATTATGTGTGCTTCATTTTACTTCTAAATTATGAAATTATACTATCTAGTTTCAAAAGTTAAAAAAAGTGATTCATATTAATCTTTTGAAGATCCAAGTTAATCACTATGAACATGGTTGGTGCAGTGGCATATCATCTAGTATTATCTCGTGAATTATCCATGGTTCATCTAACATTCCATATCTCCATACTTTGGAAATATGTTCTTGATTCGTCTTACAGATTTACCCTCAAGTGATCCAACTTGAGGAGAAACTATCTTATGAGGAGAAACGATAGCTATTGTGGATCGCAAGGCAAAAAAGCTTCGATCAAGGAGGGTGCTTTTAGTGAAGGTGATTTGAAATAATCATTCAAGAGAGAAAGCTAATTGGGAAGCGGAAGAGGCTATGCGGTCCAATCTGGGCATTTGTTTGATTCTTCAGGTACATGTCTTACCTCCCAAGTTAAGTTGAAAATTCGGGACCAAAGAGGGGAAGAATGTGATAACCAGTAAGAAAAATAAAAAAATAAAGTGAGGACCACCCATGCACCTTAAGTGTTATAGATCACTTTAGCTCCCCCACCTCTCTTTTTCTTTCTTCATTCTCATTCCGCTCCCTTATTCCATAACCCCTTTCTTCCTATTTCTCCCTTCTCTTCTCCCTTCATTTCTTTCTTCTTCTTCTTCTTCTTTTCCACATTCACCAATGGTCACTACCACCTCCATCTTCATCTCCTTATCCTCCCCCTCATCATCACAATTGTTCTTTCTCTCCTCTACCTAAATTTTCTCTCTCTAATCTCCATTAGAAAGAGTTTGAAGCTTAGGAGGGTGTTGGAGTTTTTTTTTTTTATAAACATTTCTAGTACGCAAGTGGTAAAGAAATTTCTAAACTACTCTATTCAAATTATTAAAGTTTCTAGTTAATTTAGGGCTATTGTTTGTGTCTCTTTGAACCCTAGAAATTGGGGGTTCAATGATTTGGGGCTATTATATGTAAATTGGCAATATTGTTAACTTACAAATATTAATGTTGTCTTGTTCCTAGAG
Source organism: Dalbergia oliveri (assembly GCA_030441495.1). Lineage (NCBI taxonomy): Eukaryota > Viridiplantae > Streptophyta > Magnoliopsida > Fabales > Fabaceae > Dalbergia > Dalbergia oliveri. The sequence goes on along the minus strand of JAMLFY010000004.1, from coordinate 45,629,804 downwards.
CAATAGAGCAATTGAACATCACCAATTGAATTGGTGGCATCAGTGTAGTTGTTCTTCATTCTTGGAACCACTAGTTGTGAATAGATAATATATCTGTAGTTTACTTTACATAGTAAATTTTAATTATAAATATAAAATTATACCAAAAGTTGGAAATATGAAGATCTATGAGAAAATAAATTATTTACAAAAAGGAGGCTTTATGTTTTAACTGGAAGCCTTCATTGAAGGCAAGAATTTAATTATTATATTTGTTTAATTAGTCTTAGTTGAACTGTAATGTTTGTTGAAATTTTGCTGTAGAATATCTTATGTTGATTATTAAATTTGATTTTATCTCATGCCAACTATATCTCATACAACCTTGAAAATAGATTTCATGTTATGATCAAGAATGTCATGGAATCAACGTGGATGATTGTGACTTAGTGGGGAAAATTCCAACGTTAGAACCTATAGCTAACAGTAGCGGTATTAGCATCGGTGCACCATGAGAAACTCCAATTAATAGGTAAGTTGCTAACCTGCACATAGTTGCAGCTATATTGGATATGTATTTGGCTATGGGCTAACTCCAGTTTGCATGTGAGGTGCTAACCCACACATGACTTTTGTCAAGTCTAGACATGTATATGGCTATGGGCCAACTCTAATTAGCAAGGTGTCGTGCTATCCTACACATGACCTTGGGTCATCTTATTATTATTCTACTTCGGATAACTCCCCATTATGTTTGGTTTTAAGTAATTATGTAAAGTTATGTTTAAAAAAATCTCATATTATGACTAGAATCAGATTCTTATTAGTACATACATATTATGATGTTAATATTGTTTTATACTTGTGTTTAGTATACTATGGATATCCTATTTCTCGCTAGATTCCAAAATTCACCCATTGTCCTTCCATCTTTTTAGATATAAATGCTAGTTTAGGTTCTGTTCCTCCAATTTGACCTTAGTTGATTTTGAGTTTGTGAACTTTCTCATGAAAGCCCTTTTATTAGAATCCTCATTTTGTTTTAGCCTGTTAGTTTGTTAGTTACTCCATATGTCAGGCAAGTCCTTGGATTTAAGTTATGCTTATGCTTATGTTTGAGAAATTATGATTTAGCTATATAGATTATGTTAAGGAAAGGATTTGTAACCTTAATTTGGTTTTATGCTTAAACTACATTTTGTATTACATTTAATAAGTCTGAAAACTAATTTGTTATGGTTGGACCAATAATATGGATTATGATAAATACATATTGGACTATGCTAAGATATTGTTATATGTTGGAAGGGAGCATTCAGAGAATGTTTTATGCCCAAGTATTGTGGATTTATTTGGGATATTGCAGGTTACATTTGAATTTGGGGAATGTTTGAACAGGAGGAAACTTTATCCATGTTCCTGAAAAATAATGTGTGTTAAGGATTGCTAGGGAAGGTATTCCCTATGTGCCGATATATCATGACCCAATTTGGGAACGTGATCGGTACGTGAAGAACATCCCCATGTAAACCTCGTGATCCCTCGATCATACTATATACATATTTTAAATCATAAAACCATTTTAAACATAAAATTCATCTCTAATATAATTCAACTTACTCTCTTTGAAATGCAAATAATCAGAAGCAATTCATTTCATAAACCAAGTTTGAATCTTTTCATAATACAAAATATATATTGAGTTGCTCTCTATACAAAATATCCATGAAAGCTTTGTTATCTTTAAATAGAAATTAAATCATGATGACAAAATGCAAAAGAATCATCTATGATCGGGACCTTGTCCACATTGCCATTGGAGCACTCTATAGCAAGAAACGAAATATATATACTTCACTCCAAGTTAAGCTCACCAATTGAGAACTCGAATGCTGTTGGGGAGGAAAAGGAGGTTGAAAATGACTCGCAACGCTGTTTCTGGTCCAGGAAGGAAAATGAGAGAGGTGAGTTTCATCTAAAACTTAATAAGTGAATTCTCACCCATAACCCCCTTTATAGGACAACAACAAAAATGCATATAATCATAATAATAATTAAAGCAAAGCGAAGCTCTAAAATCTTTTCATATTTACACACACACACATACATACATACATATATATATATATATATATATATATATATATATATATATATATATATATATATATATTAATTCAAATTCATAAATTTCTACATTGTAAATAACAGTACTCTAATAGAGAATCTGGTTATGAACAATATATGTGGCATAACAATATAATTCAATGGTTATGCATAATAAATATGACATAACAATATATTTTCTAGTTATGCATAATAAATATGGCATAACAATAAAATTCTCTATAATTGCTCTAAACTCTATAGGTTCCTCAAGGACTCAAATTGGACAGCTAACTAGGTTCCATCTTATATCTTGAGGTGAGATTGTCCCTAAGGACAATTTGGTACCAAGGTTAACGATCGCCCATAGTAGTTAACTAATGTCTGTGTCTTATAGCTACCGTCTAGTCTTTAAATCATAGAAACTAAGTATTTTCTCTAAAATTCCAACTCTGAGCTCTACTCTAGGTTTAAAAGCTATATTGTAAAAGTTATACTACTCTTGGAATCATAAGAAAACCATTATATCTCTAAATGATCACATTCATAATCAATCTATTTATAAAAATCATTTTAACAATAATGGTCCTATAAGTTTACATTAAAACATTTATTTCATGCTTTATTGAAAACCATAATTTTTCATAAACTTGACAAAATCATCAATAATCTCTAATCACTTTGAAATAGCCTCTAAATCATGCATTTAAGTCATTGAGCTAGCAAAATAATTATAATGACCAAAATAAAGGTTACAAGATTGAACTCACTCAGTTGAAGGGAAGAACGAATGGTGTTAACACCAACTGGGCACTATGGAGTGAAGGATGGCACCAAAGTCTGCCATAACAACCATAAAACTCATGAATGATCCATGGGTAGCTTTAGATAACTCTAAACTAACTCTAATCACATTGGGGGAACACCTCTACTTGATAACAATAAAAGAACAACAATACCCAACCTAAGAACATGAAAGAATGGAGAGAAAAGAACCATAAATAAACAACTAAACTCGTCTTAAAGCTTAAAGGGAGTAGATTGGAGTGGGATTGAGAGAAAATTAGTAGGAAGGGTGTTTGGAAGCTAGGTTTTCGAAAAATGAGGGAGAAACCCAAGTTGGGGGGTTTTTAAAAGGTTGGGGCACTACAACATTTTTAGTCTAAGGCAACACTTTTTTAACGCTTCAAAAAGGTTGCCTTTGGGGGTCTAAGGCAACGCCTTTTTAAGGGTGTTGTTTGTTTTAGGCTAAGGCAACAGAATTTAAGGCAACTCTTAGAAAGCATTGCCTTAACCAAAAAGAAATCGTTTTAAAACGTTGCCATATCATCTAATAAAAGGCAATGCTTATTTACGCATCCCCTTCGATTTCAAAGCGTTGGCTTTTATAATCCAATTAGCAACACTTTTAAAACGTTGCCTAAATCTTTAGCGCCAGCCTAAAATTTTCCCACTAAAAATTTTTGCTTTTCATGTAAACTAAAAATTTTTGCTTTTCCTCATTTCTTTCCATTTCGAAACTCTCAATCCTTGATCTTAATCCTTAACCCCCAAATTAAAGAAACACTTATTCCCTAACTTGACATAACTCTCAATCACGCTCTGAAGTTGCTTGCCCTTCTTCTCGTCGCTCTGAAGGAAACTCCCAATTGCCTAAGCTTTTGGCTTCCACTTCACGCTTTCTTCTTGGTTACTCTACACAGCCACGACTTGCTTCCCTCACGACGCTGAGGTCGCGCTACCATGACCACCTACCTCCCACCCAAAAGGGACCTAACTTTAGAGCTCATCATCTGGCCTCGTTGTCAAGCACCAAAAGAGGTGCTCCTCCATCAAGTACCATAAATGGCACCACCATCATCTTGTTCTTGGCGAGATTGGTGAGTACGGCTCGATTGGCTTCATTCCATGTGATGGTAGAGAGGAGGATGCGCACCTACTCGGACACTTCAACGAGCATGGTGGCGCGCTCGTTGGTGGTGGCAGGAGGCGGAGTTTGATAGTGATCGTGGAGCTGGCCCTCTAGCTTGCGCTTCTAGTCCTTCACCACGTCGTGCCTCTCTCCTCCACGTAGCTTATTTCGTCGTCGGAGTTCACCCCGATCTGGACCCCTGTCGCGGAACTTGACTTCGCCATCGTTGTGTCCTCGCCTCGCTAGCTTTCGTGGTGCCATTGCCGTATCTCATATCTGGTTTCTCTTCTTCAACCAGTTTTATTTCTATGATTTTTGGTTTCTTGCTCCTGATTGGTTGCTCTAGTGTTTAATTCTGGATCTGCAATTGTTGGCCCTCTAGTTTTGTTAATTCTACATCTAGAAATTTTGTTGAATCTTTACTCAAACCTTCTATTGTTCTGAATTTCTGTTCTATGCAAGTTGGATCTGACCTTGGATTTGTGGTGGTTGTTGTTGATCTGTGGTTGCTGAAATGTTGTTGTTGTATTGTTGTTTTTTATTTGCAAATATGCATTCCCAATCTTTCATTCTCATTGCTTCAAGATTCACACAAAATTCATAAAATTTTGCCCAATCCAAAGTTGATAGAAGAGATTGAGGGCTTTCCAGAATTGCTCCTCTACGAATTGATTCTCCAATTCTTTTTTTAATTTACTCAAATTCAAAGTGTTGTTCATAGATATGTTATTATTGTTATTATTATTTTCACGTGCAATTTTCCGATGTTGTTTTGTTGTTATGATTCTGAATTCAATGATTAGCGTGCCTGATTTGTCCTGTTCAATTAATATTTTGAGATTTAAGCTTGGTTTTTTGTTTACCAACGAACTAGATTCATTGAAAAGGCTTGGAAGTTAGGGTTAGTAATTTGCGGTTGATTTTGAAGTGGGAGTGAGTAGGCACTAGGTGGCAGCAATTATTGAGCAACTCTGTGTGTCCTGTGTGATTTGTTTTATGAGAATGTTAAAATTTGAATCGGAACATATTCCTAGAGTGGCTAACAGAGAAAGGAAGAATATTAGCTCTGTTTTTGTTTCTAAATATTAGATTGACAGGGCAATGATGTGTTAACCCCACTGTTTGATTATCCTGAAGAAACATGTTACTATTACTTCCTTGCTCTCAATGGTTTCTTGGTATCATGATTCTGCTTATAAGGTTTCAAAGAAGCTTTCACCTTACATATAGTTGAGGAAATGCTTGAAGAAGGATTAGCAATGCTTGCTGAAAGCTAATCTCATTGTCATTTATAGGAAAAATGCTTTTTGAGTTCTTTTTCATTATTGTGTTCCTTGTTTTGATGAAGAGACTGCCTATGGTTAGTAAGCATTTTTTTTGTTTCTATCTCCTCTTTTTTTTTTTGCTTTGACCAACTGCTTATTTGCCTTCGCTTGTCGTAGGAATGCCAAGTTGATGGTGACACAAGCTCACTTTGGCATGTTGCAAAAGCCATTCACAAACTTGAGGTTGTAGTTTTGAATACGTAATGCCGTTCAATTTTTTAGCAAGGAAACTTTAGACTTGGAACAATTATCATCAAACATAGAGGAGATAATCATATAGAATTGCCTTTTTTTTATATAATATCTTCACAAACATAAAATTAACATGACCCTAATCTATGTGTTCTCTCACTTAAAATTGTTTCATTGCTGTATTACTATAATTTTATGTTGTAATTTTCTTTTGGAGTGATACCAAATGTGAGGGCAAAAGGAAAAGCATCTGTGTGTGTTGCAAACATCCTAAATTGAACGCAAGAGGGGAACTAGTCATCTTCTGATGTAATCATGCTATACTGTGTTATTTTCCTCAAGCTAATTAGCAAAGCAGAAAAACAAACTAAAGCAAAGTTCTGAAATGTTATTTAATTTAAATATAGCCTACAATTCTGTAATTGTGTGCTCTTTGTTTGTATAGATGGTTTTGCAGAGATAAATTCTCTAATCCTTTAGAGAGAGGTATATATTTTCCATCTCATCCCGTGATTCATAATTTGTAGTGTCTTTAAGGATTTTTCAGTTGCCTTGTGCTGTGTATAATTTATGCATTTACCTATTCCTGCTTGAAGAGTACATGCCTCTTACATTTATCTTTTACCAATTCATGAAAAAATTGTTAATTTAAGATTTTAGTCAGTTAATGAAATGGAAAAAATGAAGGTTGACCAAATAATTACTTATTGATATAGCTATGCTTACTTTTCTCTTTCCAGTTTAAGTCTTTTTTTAATATATATATTTTTTGAGGTTTTTCTATTCCAATTTTCTGTATACAAGTTATATCTATAATGCCCAATTTTTCTATTTGAGTGCAAATGACCAAAATGCTCCTGAGGTCATTTTTATCAGAATTAAAAGGTACGACAGGCAGTCCTCGAATGGGTCAACTCAATGTTTGAAGGGAGTTATATCTGTTATGTTTGATATCAGGGTGAAATCGTTTTCCAAATTTTCGGCTCAAAATGACCAAAATACCCTAGCGTTTACGCGGGTAAAAGTGCCGTTTAGCCCAGAACTTTTCAGGAAGTTCAAACGATGTTTATGAGTGGTTTTTGATGTTCAATCGGGCTAGAAGGTCCAGCAGTTTAGTGCAAAATTACCGTTTTGCCTCTAAAACATTGTACAGTGAGCCTAATGATGTAATTAAGCAAACCTAAGCAATATTAGGCTCTAATCGAATATTAATTTATTTTGATAATTAATCTAGAGTCAAAATGATTTATTAAGGTTAATTAGAACCTAAGATTGCTTGATTAAACTTTAATTACATCTTTTGATTCAAGATTCCTAGTCATGGAATCTTGAATAATGTTTTCTCTCTCCAATTTCCTTAAATCAAGAAAACTTGTCTATGATCTAATTTGACTAAAGAATGGTTTTAAATTGTTAATCTAGTAAGACCACCCCTAAATCAAGTCTTGACAACCTTAATTAACCATTACCTCACCTAAACACTTTCTTACAAACTTCTAACCAAAACCTTAATCAAAGAAACACCTAAACACATCATTAAACCACAATTACATGAGCAATTTCTTCTCCTCCCTTGGCTGGAAATCTGGCCAAATTCATACCCCAAGAAATGTGTCACATGTTGATTTTATTTCACTCCAAAGGCCATATCTCAAGCCATGCCTAGACCATACCTACCCATGCTTTCAACCATGCCTTTGAATGACTAAAGTTTGAAGATATTTTTCCTCCACAAAGCCTAAGAACCGTCGGCTCTTCCTCCTCAAATCAGCCTCTAGGTTTCAATTTTCTATAAATACCAAGCCTTGAAGAACTTGGTTACACTTTAGAAGCTTTGCCAAGTTTAACTTTCTTGCATTTTATCTCTTTTTCTCTCAAAGTTCTCTTCATCTTGTTCTTCTTCCTCCACCACTAAAGAACCTTTCATCACCACAAACCACCACAAACAACCTTAAACCACCACTCCTTCACCTCAAACTACCTCTCAAACACCAAACATTTCCATTTCAAGCTTGTATTCTCAAGGAAAATTCATCCTCCTTGAGAACCCTTGTGGTCGAATCTCCTCCTCCTCCAAGAGAAGATTTTGTCTTCTCATTCCTTCAAGAATACAAGCTTCTTTTCATTTCTTTCAAGACTTCTTTAGGTAGGGATTTTATTTCAAAGTTTTCTTTACTTTCTTTGAGAAAAGTTCTAGATTTCTCTTGGTTTTCAAAGCTCTTTCCTTCTCTTTTTCCTTTTCGGCCTTGGAGCCTTTTATGAGAAAAACTTTGGCTTGATGATGATGTTTCAAGATAATGGTCTTGTGATGCCATGTGAGAAACCTCTAAAGCTTGAAAAACTTGGTCTTGGACCATATATGCTTTTGGTTTCTTTCCTTTTTCTTTGCTCAAGTTTTCGGTTTTACTTTCTTTTTCCTTCTTAAGGTTTTCAATTTTCTTTCCTTTCTTTGTACCAAGTTTGATAAAAATGTTAAGTAGATCACTAAAAGTTTTGTTAAGAAAATTAATCATATGTTTTCAAAGAGCTCTAAGTTTACCCTTGCCAACCTTAAAGTTGGTCGGCCGTTCTAAGAGTTTACTCTAGATTGAAGCCCATGAGCAATAAAATAAAGAATATGAGTAGTTCTTTTTATGTTTGTTTAGATAAGTGTTGAGGTTTATGTCTTAGTCCATTTCCTTGAGCTTGATGATGAAGTTCAAAACCAAAGACTTCTTTGAAGACTTGGTGCTAAGAACTCTAAAGCTCACTTTATGTTGTGAAGATACATATTGGGTTAAGGTTGTGATGTTCCTCTAAAGTCTTGCAAGAGCTCTAGTTAAGATAAAATGAACTTGCATTCATGTTTAAGTTTATGCCTTGCATATCATGTTTATTTTGATGCCATCACTAAGCTCTCAAGAATAAATAAATAAACTTGCATTATCATGTTTAAATGTCCAAGCTTGCATTTCATGTTTATATTTCAAGTCATCACTTAATCTTTAAAGATAATAATGAGGTTGCATCTCATATTTATTTTATGCTCTCACTTTACTTTATAATGAAGAGTAAAATAAAGTGCATAGCATGTTTATATTTATGTCATCACCTAAATACTCTATAGCTCAAAGACTTGCCCAAGGATCACAAGTAAAGTTTTAGAAAATGGAGGCATCCCAAGGAAGCCATTTCAGCATTGTGATGATGATGATGGACTTGAGATGAGTTCATCTAATCATAAGTGCCCATAGCCTACGTTTTGGAATTTTTCTAAGCTTAGGTGAACTTAAAGAATATCATGAACAAGATTTGATGTTTTAAATCTAATTCATGAACAAATTATTTTAACTATTGACCTCACCCATATTTGAGTGATTTTAATGAGATTAATTGGTTTCCAAAGGAGTTTTGAGTTCCTAAATTTGTTCCAAGAGAAAACTAGCAACTTATATGCTTTTAAATCATGAAATTATGTGACTTATATGAGCTATATTTTTCAATTTTGCCTTGGTTGTTTGGCCACTATATAAATTCTGTTTATGGTGATAAAATGTGTAATTTTATGTTTGAGTGATGTAAGGAATGATTTAGGAAAGTTAGGAAAGAATAAGTAACTAGAGAGGACTTAAAATGAGAATTTTAGAACACTTAGAAACAAAAATTATAAATTCTATTCTAGCATAATTGAACTTAAGGAAAATGGTTTATAATTAGTGGACACATGTAGGAATCCCTCATAATTGATTTAGGAGTTAAATATAGAGCCTTAGGCGAAGACGAAGCTTAGAAGGGGTCAAAGACGTAGATTCTAGAACCCCGTAATCGAACTGTAACTATACGCTTAGTTTATGCAATGCTGTTTGGATATGTTAATAAGCATAAAAATTAGAGAAAATTACAAGTAATGATCCCTTAGGTGTTATAAAGATCTATAATGGATGTTAGGATAATTAGAAACAGATTTAAGACCCGTAAGGGCAGGAGCATAAGACATTATGAGATAGGAGGAGTGATGTGAGAAAGAGACCGAGTGGGTATATTCATGATGAATGTGAATGTATTAATACCATGGATATGAGACTATATGTTGATTTGTGGCATGTTGTTGTGATGATGTGGTGTGCTATGCTTAAAATGCATGAGAATGCGAGATATAAATGAACTAGGAGGATATGTTTCTGTGATTGAGAGATTTACTTGATTGAGGAATTTCATGAGAACAACATGTGTTATTTGAGTTATGTGGCATGACTCAAATTTGAGGAAATTCGTAGTGTCGTTATGCTGAATTTCTGTCAAATTTGAGGGACTTAAAAGAAGTTTTGAAAAGAAAGATTTTTATATGTGACATGCCGAGGCGCATTTCTCCCTACGGTGAGGAGAAAGTAAACCCTGGGGGTTATGGTCATGGAGCCATACCGAAGGACAATGTCACTTGGTCTTAACCAGAACCCGGGGGTATGGTCATGGAGCTATACCAAAGCGACAATGTCACTGGTCTTAACTAGTTGATGCATTTCATAGACTGAGACGTACTTCTCCTGCTATAGTGAGGAGAAGGTAAACCGTGAGGGCATCGACATTAGCCTGTCAAAGCGGACAAAGTCACTGGTCTTAACCAGTTGATGCATTTGGAGAAGGAAAAAATCCCATGATATTTGATCCTTAGGTCCCCCGTACTCTGGGAGTTGGGATTATTTTTATGATTATGATTATGATATGCTTATCAAGAGGATAAGTAAGAACTAGTGACGACTAGTTGAGGTATGAGCTCATAGCCTAGTATCAAGGGTTGGTTACTATTTTTAATACCATGATGTCACAAGTTTGAGAAACAAGAAAAGATGTGAAATATCTTGCTTATGAAAGAGAAAGGTTGATTTTGAGAAATTACATGTCACTTATATGAGAATTAATTATTGATGACATATTTTATTGGTTTGTTTACATGAAGCATTGCCATGAATTCATGTTTTGCTATGCTGCATATTGGCATTAAGACTCATCATAAAAGACACGGACCTTGGATAAATACTTTATAAAACCTCATAATGAACCTTTGCATATTTAACCTTTTCATAATAAATCCAAGGTTCCTGGGACGTTAACAATGACATTAAGATAGGAGGCTTCCTTACTAAGATTCTTTAGCAAGATTTTCATCCCTCTTTCTTCTTTTCCCGTTACGTCAGATTCCGATGGCGTTGTTCGTGATCTTCGTTGACACACCAATTTGGGAGGTGCACTATGACCCGGAGCACTAGTCATATCATTTTGAGGGTCGTTGTCCTGTTTGTATTTTTGCGTACATGGGACGCCCGTTCGCACATCCAGTTTCCAGTTTTCGCTTCACTCCTACCTCACCTTATGGCAACGACCTGATCTTTGAGAGGACTTGCCTCGCGGGCGAGACGCTGTGCCCGCCCTTCGGCTTTGGCGTGCGTGACTATCCTGAGTATGTTCCTCACCTGAGGCATTCAAGACCGACCCGTCGAAGGATTCCCCTACCCACATCTTTTTGGAGGATCTGCCCTATGGTTCCCATAGACATCGAGAGAGGCAGCGATACTAGCTCGACACTCGGAGATGCGTCCACGTCGAGGAGGTCATGTCCATCCAACTTTCGTATGCACACACCCGAGGAGCTCGCACAGTTCATTGGGTACATACCTTCGAGGGATGAGGATCAGCGTCATGAGTAGGTTTTCGAGGAGGGGTAGCTATAGCTGGGGTTGATCTTTTGGGGTTCCTTTGTACTAGTTGTTTATGTTTTCTTTTCTGTCTTATGTTTTCATGTCCTGCAAGCTCTGCGCATTCTTATAAAGGTATGGCTCTATGTTTTTACTTCAGTTGATAAACCCAGTTATGTATTAAACTATGTTATTTAATATATTATGGCATTTGCTTTTATGGATGGATGTTTTGTTTATTGTTTTCAATTGTATATTTTAATCCTTTTGCTTTACATTTCGCTTATAATAGCACATGACGGCTCGCATTTTGTTTTATATATATTTCAAAAAAAAAAGAATTACCTGTATTTCTGCTAAGTAGTTTTACAAATGAATTTAAAAGGAAGTAATAACTAGTAATTAATCTTAATACGTTTTAGACATGTTGGGTTAAATATTTGGGTGTTATAATATCCATGAAAATGATAATTGAAATTGGGTGTGCATTGAATCCAGGAGGACATTGGTAACCAAAAAAAAAAAAAACAAAACTAGATAAATAGGATGTTCATGCATTAAAATTTTCAGAAGCCTTTAAACAAGTTGTCATAACTTTTGAAAATTATAATGGATCTCTATAGACTTTCTATTATATATTGCTTTCTATGATATCTAGACACAGACTTTTAGTTGAAGGACTTTGTGAAATTATAATGCATCTCTAAGATTGCTTTCTATGATATTTTGTCATTATTTTTACTTGTAACATGTGTAGAAACTTTAGGATTTATTTGTGTTTGATAGTTTCTTTTCCTTTCTTTCTTATGTTTTGTAAATATAGTTATTAATTAAATTAAGTTTAATAATATTTTGATTTTTAGTTGGTGGGTTTATGCTGGAATCGAGGTTAATACATGTGCAACTCAAGCAAGCAACAAAGAGTTGATACAAAAAACAAAGAACTTGCAGTGGATGTGATTTATGTTGGACTATACACATGGAGATTTATTTTGTGTTCAGTTCTTATGACTAGTGCTTTTGCGAACTATATATATTTACTGGTCTACATTTTGGTTTGAATAGATGACTTGTTTCTATTTAGAATATGTATTAGCCAATATTATGAACTATATGTATTTTAATGACATATTTTGCATAATTGATTAGTGGTGGTTTATTTTATTTATGAATTTAGTTGAATAGTTACAAATTTGAAATTGAAAAGCTAATGTTGCAATAAATGTAAATTTTTTGTTTGAAATAATGTCGCTTCTAGTTTAGAAAAAAAAGGTAATAGTTTTAGGAAATATCAAATTTGGAACCAAGAAAATAAAAATAAATATGGTTGCTTTCTTATAAATAAATAGAGTTGAATTCGCGAAAAAGACAATGCTTTTATGATTAAAAAAAACTTAGCATGTTGTGGTTAGCTCCAGAAAAGGCAACGCATAGAAAAGGTGGCCTTTAGAAATATAAAAATGCAATGCTTGAAAATGTTGCCTTTGATAGAAGAAATGCCAACACGTGATCGTTTGCCAAAAGCGTTGCCTTTGACCATCAGTAAAAGTGTTGCCTTTTATACCCATATAGAATACGTTTTTTGAATCAATTGTTGCCTTCTGTCCAAAAGCGTTGCCTTAGAGAAAAGGCAATGCCGGTATAGGCAACGTCCAAAAAGCGTTGCCTTAGAGAGGAAAACATTGCATTTGATCAAAGACAACTGTTTGTATGTTTTGGCAACGCTTTTTAAGCATTGCCTCAGCAGAATTTCTTGTAGTGGGGGCTCATTAAATCAAATGGCATTGTTTCACTGTTCACACATCGGGCACTGAACCTATAGTGATTAGCAGAGTGTCCAAACTCTACTAGCCCGACCGCGTGACCACTATAGCAGTGACAACAACACTAGATTCTAAAATATATTTATAAGTTTAATATATTTAATTTAAATAATTAATTAACATGAAACGGTCATTAACCATTTCCATTGTAACGTTTACAATGCTACAAGCCTTTGTTTGTGAAGGTTGTATAGAAAACTAATTCGGAACCATGGATGATTGTGTTGGTTCACTCCAGTGCCTTTAATGGCACCAAATGACTCATGCTTTCATAAATAATTGTGATTATTCACAAATGTTGCAATTTTGAAGCTTGACTCAATTCAAGCATGAACATGCATGCTTAGGCATTGTGTTTCATCAGTCATGGCTTTAGTATTCTGTCCAGCACCTCTTGGTTTAAAAGACATGACTTTTAAGTGGATATTTGTACAAAATTTTTTTTTATGTAAAGGTGTGATTATTCATTTGCATCTAATCATCAATTATAAATAATCCCTATTATTGAACAAGTTTCACACTTTTATCTATACCATGAAATAAAGGGGATTCAAGTGTGTAACCATTTTTGGTGTCTCCTAAACATATTGAAATTTTATTTCAAGTCCAAACTTATATTTCACTAATTTTTAGAAAAATTTTATCTCTTAAACGCGCCAAAGCTTTAAGTTACAAAAAAAAAAAACTCATCCTATGTGATTATTTCACTCTCACAAGACTGGAAACCACCTACTCATGGAAAACACCAACCTACGCATCCTGACTCACCCACTCATCAGACCACCATTACATCAACTCTCTATTTCCCAATTCTTCACCCAAAACCTCCACCCTTTTTCATTTTGTAGAAATTTCCGTAAACCCTTAACAAATTCCCAAAGGAACCAAATGGAGAGTAACACAAAGGGCACAGATTTGGTATGAACTATTGTAACACCCTAATTTTCTTTAGAAATTAATTGAGGTTTTGTTAATGAGAATATTGAGATTCTGATAGACGTAGTAATAATGAGAACGACTTTATGATCGAGCAAAAAAAAAAAAAAACATGACTAGTGTTCTGCGGGCCCTAGGCCCATAGGGATAGTTGAAACCTTAGATTCGAGAACCAAAGGTGCTCGAAATTGGGGAAACATGGGAATAAGGTTAGAAATATTTGGAAATGAAAATTTCATGCTTAGAATTAATTTCGGGTAATATATTTTCTGTACGTTGTTTCACCCGTTCGGTGAAATTTCGGTGTGTAATTTTTAACACGAAGGCTGGTTAATCTCTACAAAATAATGAAGTTTATCTCTTTAAATGCCAAAGGAATGGCTAAGATTTCATCTTGGATGCAAGATCAAATCTTAGCCATTGATGTTAAGTTCTTTTAATGAAAAGAAAATTATTTCACTTTATGTGCAACCAATGATATCACTCCTTATAAGATAAACTTAACACACCAAACCTCATTAATTCTTCTCTAACTCTCGGCCAACAAAGGAGCAAGACTAGAACCTCCATGTTTCCTTCACTAAACACCTTGGAACCTTGATTTCCAACATCAAAATCCTAAGCCAAACCTTGTTAAAATCAAAATCTTCCTTCTTTAAACTTGTTGTACACTTCAACTTCTACAAATATAACTGAGTAGAATCTCCAAACTTCACTCTATTACCTCACCCATCACTGATTAGAGGAGGGTTTGAGTGGGTTTTAAGAGCTTTGGAACAAAGAACTTCCATCTTGGAGCAAACTAGGAACTAGAACACACTAGCTTCCAAGGGTAGGGTTTTTGTTACCTTTTCTTGTTGATTTTTTCTGATTTGTTTAGGCTTGCGCTAAGTCCTCAAAATTCTAGTTGTATTGATGGATATTATGTTGATATTGATGTGTTAATTTTGGTAGTAGGTTTGGATGATGATAAGAATCACTTTACTCAAAAAGATGTTAAGTGATACTTGCTGGATTTTCATCTCTGGATGCAGTGCATGGTCACGATTTTTCTGGGCATGTTGTGGTCATTTTCATGAGCTGAAAAATTTATATGTTCAATTTAACATCTTGGACTAGCTCCACGAATTTTCTTGGGTTCTAATTTTGAGTCAAACTGCTTTAGAAAAATCAGTAACCGAAATTGTAGAGATGCTGCCTAAACTGTTGGAACTGAGGCTGTGAATTTGTATAATTTTATTAACACATCAAATGATTGATTTATCCTTTGCAATTTTTACAGGAAGTGTATAACACATGTAACTATTACTGTAAATTTTATTGTGAGTTATTTCAATCAGTTTATAGGGTTAAAAATTGTGAGAACCCTGGCCTGATCTGTGAATTGGGGGTCTCTGGCCACTAAATTTGTACAATTTCCTGATGGGGTTTGAGAGCTTCAGTAGTGTTGAAATTTTTACAGGGCATCCTAGACACATTGAAGTGTTATGTGGCCCTTGAACCAACCATTAGACAGGTACATTAAATATTGGTACTGAAATGATAAATCTGCTCATGTGCTGAAAAGGCGAAAAAGCCTTAAATTAATGATGACATAGTATATAGTTCAAGTATCTAGTATATGAATGTATACTAATTGTTTTAAAGGTTTGTTCACAAAGCATGAATGAGACTCCAATGTAATTGAATGCCTACATGTATGGTGAGCATGCCTTGGAAAAAGAGAAAATTGCATGATGCATTTATATGAGAAAAGAGAATGTATAAGTTTCACTTGTGCATGTTTTAACATATGGGAAAACAGAGACAAGGCTTATATGGGTTGAAGGGGAAGACAAGAATGAGGACTTCCCTAGAAACTTTATGGGTCGATAGATATATCGGCTAGGAATAGAACTATGTGAGATTTGGAAATGGAAAAAAATGAAGTACGATAATTACGAGTAGGAATGAGCTCATGTCCTGGTCTATTATCATTCATGGTATTATCTAAGACGGGTACCGTAATGTGATATTAGGCCTTCCCTATGTTAATAAAAAGAGAAAATGCACGGAATGGGATTCCATGGCTCCAAATAGCAATGCATAATTCATCAATGTGGTTACATCTTGATTGCTCATAATATACATACTTTAGTGGTGGTGCTTGTAGTTCTTGCATGAGTATTCTTATGTGAATGCGTTTAGTGTTGATTTTTGTATCGTATATGAGGGATTACTCTCCTGAGAATTTTATAATATTCTCATCCCTATGTGCATATATGTTGTATTGCATTCAGATGCCATCGGTGATTCTTTTCCTTGACTCGCCCAGTGGCAGTGGCATTACGACCCGAACCTCGACTCCCTGACGTTGTGGCCTATTCCCAGATTCGGGCCTACGCATCTTCAGCCGTTCATTCAGGACTTCTGTATTTACCCCAGAGTTCGACCCGGTTTTCGGTATGATGGTGTGCCTCTACACATGGCACATCCGATGTTTTGTAGCCCTCCAGCACCACCTGTGCCCTTTCAGCAGACGACCTTCGTCATCATCCTCCTTCGAACTTTGACCATTGAGGCCCAGATGCCCCGTGGAGGCGAGGTCATCGCGTCGATGGCCAACGGCTTCCTGTAGGATGATACGAGATCCTCAGAGACTTTTGGCGTGTACATAGTAGTAGTGTGGTGTTAGGACTTTACCAGCCTCTGACTGATGTACTATTACATGTTTCCAGGTCCTTTTGTATCTATATGTTATTTTGTTGGGCCAGACTTGAGCAGGCTAGGTCATAGGCGAGGGCTAGTCCTGTTGTTATGAGGTTTTTGACTAGTTTGGGGGTCGTCTCGTTGCTTTCCTTATGGTGTACACACTTGGAACTGAAACCTGATGTTCATATATGTAAAAATAAGTTTCGCAACATATATCTCTAAATCTCTTTATTACCTTGTATTTTGACTAGTATAGTTTTTGAATGTAAGTAATACTCTGTTAATTTCCATGTCAATATTCGAGTAGAATGTGGTAATTAGGAGGGTGTTACAACTACCATGCCAAACCATCGGAGGGAGCAATCCCCAATGATGGTGCCTCTACCTCATCTCCAAGCTCCCAACCACCGTCTTTACTTTCCTCTCCAACTATGTCATACGAGTTTCGTTTTGCGCCTTCATCGCGGAGTAAATAAAAAATGATGGGGGCGAGAGAGAAGGCCACTAGCAATTTCGCCTCCCTCAACAAGACTCGCCTGTACTACGACGAAGAAGGCATCCCTCCCACCATTGTCCTCTAGGTCTCCATGCTCGGAATGTTCTCCTGTGGTCCCCATGTTGTCAGGTAGGTTCCTTCTTTCCTTTGATTTAGGCTTTCAATTTAATCACATCGATCACCTCCCTATCCATCCCAAAGTTAATTAATTAACTGGGTTTTTCTTTCTTTCATATTCTTTGAATTCTCATCATATCAGATCACAGGTTAATGCATGTGAAACAAGCGCCTTGAAGCTTAAAGGGAGTAGATTGGAGTGCGATTGAGAGAAAATTAGTAGGAAAGGTGTTTGGAAGCTAGGTTTTCAAGAAAATGAGGAGAAACCCGAGTTGGGGGGTTTAAAGGGTTGGGGATCATTAAATTAAATGGCGTCGTTTCATGTTCACACATCGGGGCTCCGATCGCTATAGTGATTGGCAGAGTGTCCAAACTCTGCTAGCCCAACCCCCGACCACTATAGCGACAACAACACTAGATTCTAAAATATATTTATAAGTTTAATATATTTAATTTAAATAATTAATTAACATGAAACGGTCATTAACCGTTTCCATTGTAATGTTTACAATGCTACAAGCCTTTGTTTGTGAAGGTTGTATAGAAAACTAATTTGGAACCATGGATGATTGTGTTGGTTCACATACAGTGCCTTTAATGGCACCAAATGACTCATGCTTTCATAAATAATTGTGATTATTCACAAACATTGCAATTTTGAAGCTTGACTTAATTCAAGAATGAACATGCATGCTTAGGCATTGTTTTCAGTCATGACTTTAGAATTCTACAGCACCCCTTGGTTTAAAAGACATGACTTTTAAGTGGATATTTGTACCAAAAAAAATTATGTAAAGGTGTGATTATTCATTTGTATCTAATCATCAACTATAAATAATCCCCATTATTGAACAAGTTTCACACTTTTATCTATACCATTAAATAAAGGGGATTCAAGTGTGTAATGCCTAGGGACGAGGGGGAGTGATCGCCTGTGAGAAAGCATGGACAAGGAGAGGCTCCCGCCTCCAGCGGAGGGTACATGAATAAACCGATTACACATTCGAATGAGAGGGATCCTAAGTTTGTAGGTATAGGACTATACTTAAGGAAGGCTTATATGAATTGATTGGTACTACCTATGCCACAAAGATGCATCTTTCTTTCGGTAGGCTATCACGAAAGAACTCCAGTTAAGCATGCTTGACTTGGGGTAATTTTGGGATGGATAACCTCTTGGGAAGTTTTCCTAGTAAGCGTGAAGTGAGGACAAAGCGCGTGAAAAGACCTGTGTTAGTTTGTGGGGACAATCGTCAATCCATAAAGTAGCAGGGGATGTTACAAATGGTATCAGAGCCTGCACCTTACCAGTACGGTGTGGTTCAGGGACGAACCAAGTTGAAGCTGGTGGGCATGTAACGCCTAGGGACGAGGCAGGGAGTAATCGTCTGTTAGAAGGCATGGACAAGGAGTGGCTCCTGCCTCCAAGCGGAGGGGTATATGAATGAACCGATTACACACCCGAATGTGAGGGATCTGAGTTTGTATAGGTATGGGACTATATAGTTAAGAAGGGCTTATATGACTTGATTGGTACTACCTATGCCAAAAAGATGCATCTTTCTTTTCAGTAGCCCATCATGAAAGAATTCAAGGTTAAGTGTGCTTTACTTGGGGTAATTTTGGGATAGGTGACCTCTTAGGAAGTTTTCCAGGAAGCGTGTGAGTGAGGACAAAGCGCGCTGAAAGACTCGTGTTGGTTTGTGGGGACGGCGTCAATCCATAAAGCAGGAGGGGATGTTACAAAGTGTGTAACCATTTTTGGTGTCTCCTAAACATATTGAAATTGTATTTCAAGTCTGAACTTATATTTCACTAATTTTTAGAAAAATTTTATCTCTTAAACATGCCAAAGCTTGCAGTTACAAAAAACAAAAACTTATCCTATGTGATTATTTCACTTCACAGACTGGAAACCACCTACTCATGGAAAACACCAACCCACGCACACTAACTCACCCACCCATCAGACCACCATCACATCAACTCTCTATTTCCTAATTCTTTACCCAAAACCTCCACCCTTTTTCATTTTGTAGAAATTTCCTTAAACCTTAACAAATTCCCAAAGGAACCAAATAGAGAGTAACATAAAGGGCACAGATTTGGCATGAACCCCATGCCAAACCATCGAGGGAGCAATCCCCAATGATGGCGCCTCTCCCTCCATCTCCAAGCTCCCAACCACCATCTCCACTTTCCTCTCCAGCTATGTCATACGAGTTTTGTTTGACGCCTTCATCGAGGAGCAAATAAAAATGATGGGGCGAGAGAGAAGGCCACTAGCAAGATCACCGCCTCAACAAGACTCGCCTGCACTACGACAAAGAAGGCATCCCTTCCACCATTGTCTTTGTTCCATGCTAGATTGTTCTCCGTGGTCCCCATGTTGTCAGGAGGTTCCTTCCTTCCTTTGATTTAGGCTTTCAATTTAATCACATCGATCACCTCCCCATCCATCCCAAAGATAATTAATTAACTTGGTTTTTCTTTCTTTCATATTCTTTGAATTCTCATCATATCAGATTAAGGTTAATGCATGTCAAACAAGGTCAGAACAAGGAAGGCAAAATGGTGCTCTACTTGGTCTTTGATTTCTGTAGTTTTTTTTGTTTCACTGAAATTGTCTTTTTTTTTTATAATTTAATTTACTTTGATTAGTGTTACTGCTTTGTTGAGTAAAACATGTGACAGTTATAGCCAACACAAGTGATGGTTATACCAATTTTGTGTTTATGTTATTTATCTAAATCCTTTTTCGAAAGTGTGTTCTATGCCTAGTGAAAAAAATTAATCAAATTTATGTTAAAAGTGATATATTCTGACTTATTTAAAAATATGTATTCTTTTTCCATTTTATAAATCAACATACTAAGGTGGGAAATAATGTAAACATGTTGTCTGTTAGGTATCTTCAGTTAGTAAAATATGCTCATTATATTCCTACAACAAAAATCGAAACTTTTTAATTCAATTTCAATGCTACTGATAGTGCTAAAGACATAGCTGACTTGCTTGTAATTATATGCACCCTTTTAAATCAGCATATGTATTAGGGTGGCAAATTATGGAAAATGTGTTGCTAGATATCCTTAGGTTTTCTTAGGGTGTTACAATTACTTTTGTTTATTTCTCACCTTATAGTTTGTTATCCTTTCTTAGCACCGGAATGTTGATAGTGACTTTTCTCGTAGATGAGTGGAGGAGATCTTGGAGTATCTGTATTTCATGATGGTAAGAGCATTTTTACATGGATTGCCTCAACTAAGGTGGAAAGGAACTTTGTATGAGGGTATAAACCCTCCTTGCATTTTCCTTTGCACTATCCTTTTAAGCCACCTCAGTTGAAGTTTGAGACTATTCCTTCATCCAAATATGGACCAATTTGGCACCATGTGTTTGGACATCCTTCAGGTATTCATTAACTTGGGAAACAAAAGAGTATTAGAGCCAAATTTTCCATTGCCTGTGTTTTCAAGGATTGAGATCTACCATTTTGTTTTATTATGGATGCCTAGCATGCATGTGTGTGTATCGTAAAGATGAAATGGCAACTTTAATTGCATCACTATGCACCTATGTTTGAATGGTAAAATCAAGTACATTATCTCAAGGTTAACAATTGTCATTCTTTTGTTTCTTTAGGACAAGTGGTATTTAGCTTATGATTGCAAAACTTTTATTCTATCAATAATTCTTCTATCAATATATGTAGCTGGACTCAAATTTCTCTATGCCTAATAGGTGGACTTTTTGTAATCTTTCATCAAGCTCCAAGTTTGAAGATGCTTGGGTTGTTGCAAGAAGTTTTCATCATTGATCAAACTCAATCAAAATCTCCAAATCTTTTTTTTTTTTTTGGGTTCAAGGAAGTTTCTTAAGTTAAAGAATGTCCATCTATGAAGGGTTTTGCTATGGTTTGATGCTCAGAATGTCATTCTTCAACCTGGCCCATAATGTTTTAGACTTACTTGAATTCGTCAAAGGTAATCTTTGGGTAGGTTGTGTTCTTTAGCAAAATTCAAGTCTTCTGAGCTATATGCTTCTGGAGAAATAGAATGCTCTCTTATGTTTGTTCTAATGAAGATTAGTTTTGAGTCATGAACTTTATGCTGGTGTCATTTTCTTTGCGTTGTTGCCAGCTTTTATCCCATAATCAATCTTTGCTCCCACTTTAGATTTTCATGATTGTGAAGTTAAGTATATAGCATTGCCATTTGATTTTAGTTGCATGTATTCTTTTGAACTTTTAACTGACAAAAAAGATACTTGGTTTAATTTTAGCATTAGATTTTGGGATTTTATAAATAAGGGCATTTTAGTATCTATGAACTATTGAAATCAAATGGAAGGAACCTATAAATTAAGCACATACCATGTGTCCATGTACTAATTTTTAAAATTTGGCAAGCTCTACATGTCCATGTCATGCCATGTCATATGTATGTTCTCCATAGGTAGGAACAGTAGAGAGTATTTTTGTATTTGCCAATTTGTTGCATGATTGTGTAGCATGGGATAAGAGCTTAAGGTTTGATGTTATTGTGTTTGAAAGCGTTGTGATGAGTTTCATCTTATTCATAGTCTTGAGGCCTAATACCTCTTGCATCCTTCCTTGAACCCTATGGGACGCATTTTGCAGAGTCCATCTACACCAACCCTTATCTTTATACATTGTTACTCACATCTATGCGAAGACTATACTATCACTGTCAACTTTGGTTCCTTCTTCTTCTTTGTTTCAAATTAAATTTCAATGGTTGCTACTTCATGGAAAAGGGTAAGAGGTAAGAAGTTATTGCTGGAGAGCAAGTTATCGAGTAGTGCACTAGAAGCTTGACATCAAGCATGGTACTCACTCAAGATAGTATGACTTTTTTATTATACACAGTTTGTTCTATATGCAAATTCAATTTTTTCCCTTTTTTTTAATTGCTAAAAATTCTGAATTGTATAGTCTTTATAATAAAAAAAGTGAATTCTGTGCAACCATGACATTATTGCTTAATTCTACTAGATTTTTTTTATTCTACTAGAGTTATATCTTTAGTTCAGTTGAATGAGATAAAAATTTTATGCTTAAATCCAACAAGGGTGCTAAGGTTAGAAATTTGAATATTCCCAAAGATAATATTCAATAAAGTTAATTTTTAAATTTTCTTATCCACCTTTGTATAAGTTTTCTCACCCAATATTATAAGCATGTAAATACACCCTTACTAGATGGTGAGATTTTGACATATATCAAGTAGACATAGCAATGCAACTATTTGCTTTTTCATGCAATGGTAATCTATTTGCTTTTTTTTTTTTTGGTCTTTTGTCTGTTTCTTAAAATTTTATCTAACGCTTAATTTCATATGTTCACTATAGGGTTTTTCTTTTATCTTTTTTATTTGCTGAACTCCTTTATATTTTGGAAAGGACTATGCCTTTTAGTTGCAAAGGTAAGCGATGGTGGCTTTCTGGCTTCAATTTCGAGGTCTTTTTGTTGGAAAAATATGACCTATGGTGGGTTTAGTGCTCCAAGAGGAGTGAAGAAGACAATCCACAACATCATGAACATAAAAGGTAACAAGAGTGATAATGAGAATTATCTTTGTTCAATGGGTTTTTTTTTTTTTTAATCTGAACTTCATTGTCATTCCTTTATGTTGTCAAACATGGGTTCTATTTCATTTTGGAGTATGCTAAAAGGTTGGGTATTTAGCATGTGGAACCAAGACCCTTTTGAACAAAGTTTGACATTTGTTGAAGATTCATTTTTCAGTTATGGATTTTTTTTATTAACCCTTCTATTTATTAGATTTGGTGATAGAAACTTCTTTTGTGTAAAATTGATGAATTTTCTTTACACGAGTCATCTTCACTTCCACATTTACAATGGTACCGAATTATGTTTCTTTTGGTTAATTTGAAAAGTTAATAGAGAAGGAGGATCCGGAACCTTGCAACAATCATTTTGAGTGTGTGCGTGTAGTTTCATTATCTTAGAACTAGAAATTTTGTAGTTTTTTTCCCAAAAAAATCGATATATATTTCTTTTGTTCATATGCTTATTTACAAGTGCTTTACAGCCTTAAAAGTGAAGATTGTGATTATTGTGTTAATTCTAATGTGTCTTTGTAACCTTTATAGTTGACTTATTTGTTTTTGATTTTGAAGTTGGTCACTTCTGAAACCATATATATATATATATATATATATATATATATATATTGATTACTAAGTAATGCCATATTAGATAGAAAATTATATTTATTATTTCAGAACTAACTAAATAATATATTAGTTAATGACTTGTAGGAGAATGTTTTGATAAAGCCAAGAATGACACAACATTTGGGAGATTGAACCTTTTGCACATTGATGGCTTAGCAAATGATTGTTTTGCTGGTGATAGTGAAAAGCAAAATGACACAAATGAACTGAATGTGGACAATCATATCTTTGTTTTTTTTTGGCAATTGCATTATCCTTTTCTTGCAAAATAAGTGCACACAAATTCATTATTATTCAACACTATAAAATTCATTATTCAACATGCAAGATATATTATGTGTAAACAAGATTATGGTGAAGAATGTCATATTTATTACAATGCTACACCTCACCTCATATATGTTGTAATATCCCATGTTGCTTTATGGATTGACAACTATCCCCACAAACTAACACGGGTCTTTTCAGCATGCTTTGTCCTCACTCACACATTTTCCCAGGAGGTCACCTATCCTAAAATTGCTCCAAGCCAAACATGCTTAACCGTAGAGTTATTTCATGATAGGCTACCAAAAGGAGATGTGTCTTTGTTGGCACAGGTAGTACGAATCAATTCATATGAGTTATCCTCAATGTATAGTCCCATACCTATATAGCCTCAAGATCCTCTCGTTTACAATGCTACAAGCCTTTATTTATGAAGGCTGTATAGAAAACTAATTTGGAACCATGGATGATTGTGTTGGTTCACATACAATGCCTTTAATGGCACCAAATGACTCATGCTTTCATAAACAATTGTGATTATTCACAAAGGTTGCAATTTTGAAGCTTGACTCAATTCAAGCATGAACATGCATGTTTAAGCATTGTGTTTCATGAGTCATGACTTTAGAATTTTGTACAGCACCTCTTGGTTTAAAAGACAAGACTTTTAAGTGGAGATTTGTCCAAAAAAAAAAAACTATGTAAAGGTGTCATTATTCATTTGCACCTAATCATCAACTATAAATAATCCCCATTATTGAACAAGTTTCACACTTTTATTTTCTGTAATGTGTGAGTTTGAGTGTTCTTAAATTTCAAGTTCAAAAAGGGAAATTTATTGTATTGCTTAACAAGAAAGTTAAAGGTTTTATTGTATCTTGGGGTGTATCGTCATCAACCCATAACAACTATGTGGGGGCGAATATCTCTCTAAAGATAGCGATTTATTTCATGCCATGAAACCACAATATTCAAGTTCTTGTTCATCATCTTCTTCTCAATCTTCCTAAAGACTTCTTTTGGTCTTTCATGCATCTAGAGCCCTCCTGGACACAGGTGGGTCCGAAGGACCTTAAGGCTATATTGGGGTTATCTAAGGACACGTGTAATAGAGGTATTACATACTCCCCCTTTAAAAGAGATTTGGTCTCTAAATCTTAAAACATACCTTGAGGAGGGAAAAGATGTGAATACTTGATCCTTATGTCTTCTTTGGCTTCCCAAGTGGCTTCCTCATTGGATTGGTTCCTCCAGATGACTTTCACTGAGGCCATTTCCTTTGAGCGAAGCTTCTTGATCTGTTTATCCACGATGGCAACCAGTTGCTCTTCATATGATAACCTCCCATCGACTTGAACCAATTGAGGTGTAAATATGTGAGACTGGTTGGGCATATGAAGTGGAAGACTGGGTGAATAGTTAATAAACTCAGAGGTAGTGCTAATTTGTGGGCCACTGCTCCAACATTCTCTAGAATCTCAAACAAGTCAATATAACAAGGACTTAACTTTCCCTATTTGGACCTCACCACCCCTTTCATGGGCGATACCCGTAGGAACACATGGTCACCCACTACGAACTATAAGTGTCGATGCTGGTTAGCATAAGATTTCTATCTAGGACTGGGCTTAATAACTACTCTCTAATCAGCTGAACCTTCTCTAGAGTCTCTTAGACCAAATCTGGGCCTAGGACCTTAGCTTCCCCAAGCTCAAATCATCCAATGGGAGATCTATAATGTCTCCCATATAATACCTCAAATGGTGCCGTCTGGATACTTGCTTGGTAACTATTATTATATGAGAACTCTATTAGTTGCAAGTGGTCATATTAACTCCTACTAAAGTCTAACATGTAAGCTCTGAGCATGTCCTCTAATGTCTAAATCGTCTTCTCTGAATGGTCATTGGTCTGCTAGTAAAATGCTATAGTCAAGTCCACACAAGTCCCAAAAGCCTCTTGAAATGCTCTCAGGACTGCAAAGTAAATTGGGACCTTTCTCATATGATAGGCATTGGCATGCCATGGAGTCTGACAATCTCATTTATGTAAAACTTGGGCATACTAAGCTACACTGAAGGTTGTCTTCACTGGTAGGAAGTAGGCTGACTTAGTTATTCTATCCATGATCACCCATATGGAGTCAAAGCCCTTAGTAGTCCGACGTAACCCGACCACAAAGTCCATGGTTATCCTCTCCCACTTCCACTCTTGGATCTCTATTTCCTGAAGCAACTCTCAGGCCTTTGGTGCTCAGTCTTAACTGCTGACACACCAAGTACCATGACACGAAGTTACCAATGTCTCTCTTCATGCCTTCACACCAGTATAGCTACCTGAGATCTTGGTACATCTTAGCTGAATCGAGGTGAATGAAATATGATGCGCTATGAGACTCTTCAATCACCTTTCTCTTCAGCTACCCACATTGGGTACACACAAATAGTCCTCAATGCGCAATACACCCTCCGCATAAACTAAAAAGTCATAGTTCTCTCCTCTGTGTAAATCTTCCATAAGCTTGGCTAGCTTGGGATCTTTCCCTTGCTATACCTTGACCTACTCCACTAGGGTTCATTGGGCCTTAATGTGAGCAAGACAAGCTCCCAAATGATCAAGACCAAATTGGACTTTGTAACACCCCAAAAGTTATTTCAAAAATTTTATTTGAATTTTATTAATTGAAATTTCATGAATTGGATAAAATTGGCCTTGATAAGAACGGCTTGATGAAGATGAAAAAAATGTGAATAGTGATTGTGTGGGCAAGCCTGCGGGACCACCAAAACCCTAGAATCAGGACTGAGATGTCTCGAGATTGAGAAAATATCGAGCTAAGGTTAAAAAGGGTTAAAAATGAAAATTTTAAACCTGGAATTAAAGTTTAAGTAATATCTATTTTATGTGTACGATATTTTACTCGCTCGGTTAAATTATGATGTGGTTTCTTACCGTATGAAACTTACAATACAAGTTGCCACCTAAGGTGGCAAGTGTGTGGCTTAGAAATGTGCCACACCATTACCTTTATCAAGAGCCAATAAGATTCACACAAAAAGGGCATAATTTTTATTTAAAGAAAACTAATTCCATGGTAGAAATTAATGCATACATTATCATAAACACAAAATAAAAAACTTCATCATTTTCTCTTATATAAGTCTTGGCCAAGTCCTTCCATTCAGCCATCTCCATTCTTTTCTTCCTCAAAAACATCATAAACTTGTTAAGAACCTTAAGCCACAACATCAAACATCCATATGTTTTATAATAAACACAAACTTACCTCTTGAAAACTTGAATAAACTCTTTATAAGCAATTTTCACCTCACCATACGATCAAGTATAGCTATTATTCATGCTATGTTAAGAGGGGATTTGATTGGTTTTGATCAAGAATTGAGTGTAAAAGCTCTTGAAGAAAGCCAAGAACAAGAATAAGAGCTTCCAAGAGCCAAGTAGCATTTTCTTTAACCTCTTTTCCTTCAAACTGATTCTAAAATTTATTTGAATGATTTGGCTTGAGGTTTTCAATTGTATTGAATGTTTAGACATGGATATTGATGTGTTTAATTTGATGGAGTGTTTCAATGATGTTAGGAAATGTTTTTTCTCAAAATATGTTGCAAACTATGTTCCTGAAACTTGAATTTTAAGCAAGCAGCTCAAATTACACGATTTTTCTTACTAATTTAGAGATCTTATCTTGAGCTGCAAATTTTATGTAATGAAGCTAACATATGAAGCATCTCCAGCACTCTTGAGTCATTTTAAGCACTTTTACTATTTTTAAAAATTGAAAAATCGAGCTGGTCAAGGTTTCCGCCTCATAATCAATTCTGGAGCACTAAATTTGTCTAATTTCATTACTACACCAAATGATCAAATTTTGAGCTGACAGTTTATAGGGTATTGAGGACATCTTGAAGTCCATCGCTGAATTTTTGTAGGATTTTATCTGTTCATTTGATAGGATAATAAAATTGAGACTTCTGGTTTGCTGCTTGACCAGAAATTTGTGGAATTTTGTTAATATATCTAGAGACCATATTTTACTTTGAAAGTTTTACAAGGTCTCATAGACATGGTGAATTAACTCTGAAAATTTATTTGGCTCCGTTTTGATGAGATTTAGTAGTGGTTCAATAATTTTCTTCAGAACCAAAATTCTAGCAACATACTAGATTGGTTGAAAAGATGATGAAATGTTTATGATTTGATCTCATTGATACTATGTGGATCTATTGATTATGTTATGCATATACAATGGTGAATGTTTGAGACTAAAAGTATTGACAGATGCTATATGAGCTGAACTGAGATTATGAGTAATATGTGTGCACATGTAACTAAGATGCATACAAAATCAAGATGCATATATGATTGTGATACTTGTGTATGTGCCATGGAGCATGAAAATGTTATGTGCATATAATTGTGAATACTTTTGACAATTCCTTACATGAATGAATATGTCATATTGGGCCCAGGAAGGTCGTCCAGTTGTTGAGGAGTAAACCTAACTACCCTTGAATTGAGTTGGGGAGAAAACCTAACTAGGAATAGATCTATGTGTGAATTGGAGAGAAAATCCAAGGATCATGTATAGGAATGAGCTCCAAAGATCTGTGTGTGAATTGGAGAAAAAGTCAAAGGATCATGTATAGGAATGAACTCAGTCTTGAAAAGTAGTCTATTACCTAAGAGTATAATCAGCCATCATCGGTCAAGGGCCATGACAAGTCAGAGTAACAATTGTCTTAAGTAGTCCTCTATATTATGTTATAAGTAAAATCAGAGATCTCCTTCAATATGTCAAGGCACGTAATGATAAGATCCCTTCGATATGTTAAAGACACATAAAGATAAGAAAGATATGGGATCTCTTCAATGTACCAAGGGCACATAAAAATGATAATGATGTATATGAGATCCCCTTTGACATATCAAGGGTATGGGAAGATAATTTAACTAAAGATCACTGCATTGTCATGTGAATACTTACATTATAGTGAGATATTTACTTAGGATGATTACTATGATCTTGAACATTATGAAATACATGTTTTAAGTGATTGAATGATAAAAGAAACCTACTTTGGAAGAATGTTTTAGGACTTTGAAACGAACTTTGATAGGTGATATCACATTTTCTTAATAAATCGAAGTGGCTCGAACGATGACGATGACATAGATTTTATTATGCATTTGTAGGGATGCCCTACTAAGAATTTAGAATTCTCACCCCTATATTTTGTGTTCCCGAGTCATCTTCAGATTGGTCTAGAGAACAATGAGGCTGTTACAGCGAGAATCAGATTTGTAGTAGTTCAATAGTTGAAGCTTTTTCTCAATTGTGCTATATATATATATATATATATATATATATATATATATATATATATATTTGTAAATGTACTAGAAGATAGACATACATTAAAGCTCATAGAGGAGCTTTTTCTTATATTTGAAGTGTATTCAATAAATACTTTGTTTCTTTGTTATATATTTTAGTAGAATTATGAATTAGTTATCATATGAATCAATCGAATTTACTATAAATATTTAAGAAAGGTCCACTAATGTATAAGTAACAACTCTTGAGCCTAATGTCATGGCTTAAGGATGATGTTATACTTGGGAGAGTGTTACAAACTCTTTCTACCTCCAGCTTGTGGATATCTTCTATCAGTGGTCGTCTTATAGGTGCTATGTCGATCAAACTCCCATAGACTTTCTACTCAACACGTCAACTGCAACATTGGCCTTGCTCAGATGATAGGAGATCGTACAATCATAGTCTTTCAACGTTCTAGCCATCTGCATTGCCTTAGATTCAGATCTTCTGCTAGAAGATATACTTCAAACTCTTGTGGTCCGTAAAGATCTCACAAGTCTCCACATACAAGTAGTGCCTCCAAATTATCAAGGCAAAAACCATCGCTGCCATCTCTAGGTCATGTATCGAGTAGTTTTGCTCATGCCTCTTAAGTTGCCTAGAAGCATATGCCATAACAAGCTCGTGCTGTGTAAGGACACAACTAAATCCGACTCTCAAGGCATCATAATACATTTAAAACCACTGTGCCTGAAGGTAACACCAACACCAGCTGGTCAACAAATCGTAAGCTTCTCTTCTCACAAGCATCTGACCATGAAACTTAACATTTTTCTATGTCAACCTCGTCAATGATGCTATAATCTTAGAAAAGTCCTTTACAAATCTCAAATATTAACCCGCCAACCCAGGAAACTCCGATCTCTAAGACGTTGAAGGTCTCGGCCACTACCAAATCGCCTCAACTTTCTGAGTCCACAAGAATACTATCCTTGGACACTATATGTCCAAGGAATGCCACTTGATCATGCCAAACTTACACTTGGAGAATTTGGCATACAATTGGTTCTCCCTCAACTTCTGGAGGACAATCCTCAAGTGATACTCATGCTCCTCTTCGCTTCTAAAGTACACTAGGATGTCATCGATAAAGACAGTCACAAAATGGTCTAGGAATGGCCTGAAAACTTTGTTCATTAGGTCCATAAAAGTTGTAAGGGTATTGGTAAAGGACATCACCAGGAACTCATAGTGCCTACAATGTGTCCTAAAGGCCATCTTGGATGTAACACCCTAATAATATTGAACCGTGCTTAAGTCATGATTCGTTCTTATTAGTTATTATCTTTTGCTTTGTGTTTCTTTTTTTTTTACTAGAGTTACGTGAGAATAGTAGGAAATTTTTTTTAAACCACATATTCGAAATTAAGCCTATAACATGAAACGAAAAATTATGCATAACAGTTAGTAATCTTTTATTCATTTTTCTTACTTGCACAATTTACTCAAGTACATGATAACATATTATTAATAATAAAATTAGTACATGATAAGTTCACATAGATGGGCATCCCCATTTCCAAGTATATATAATAGTAGAGGTATCAATACTCAATACAACATTTAATACAAATAAAGGTTCCAAATAATGACTTACAAGTACAAGAAACATAAATGGACCACACTAAACATAAATAAACACCAGCGAGGGAAATGGAATAGTCAGCAACATGTGAATAGACCTCAAATCTCAGATAGTGTGATGGGTGCGGAAGGGCTCCTGACTGGATGTGAGGCGTGGACGGGTGCGCGGGCTCTCGACGTGAGAACTACGGCTACCATTGCATGGCTAGTGGCACCATTGTACAGGTCATAGTGTGATATAGAAATCAAGTCTATAACTGGACCTAACTCACCAGATGGCATCTCCCAATGCCCCAACCGTCCTCCCGAAATCATCATGCTAGTGCTCGAAATCCCCTTATCAAATCCTCCTCCACCTCCATGGGGTTTTCCTCAGGGTTTTCCCCGTCATCAATTTCATAGTGGGCGTGCTTGGGAGAGATCATCTGGAAGGGCTCCACATCCTGGCTCCTCGAAAAACTCAACCTCAAAATCTAAAGATACATTTATCACTCCGGCACATGACATGGAGGAGTCTCCAAGATCTGCACGTCTAAGTCTGAGGAATTAGAGATGACATGAGGGTGACTGTATGAGGTCTAGTGGCTCCTAGCACCGCCGCTAGGGCCACCTCGGTGAAAGGAACCCTTTGGGAATACGGCCCTATTCCCTAGGGTCTAGTCAGAGTCGCAATCACTGGGCCAGCATGCCATCCTCTGACCTACTAGGATGTAGAGACGACACGGTGAAAGAGGTGTGAGAAATCACATATTTCCCAGGAGGGGATTTTCATCTTAGCATAAGTGTCATCATGTTCATCCCTAGTCACTTTGGGTCTTATTTTAAAGAAAAACATGAACATTTAAAGATTCCATTATGCTTTATTTTGATAAACGTTTACATTCTGAAGTGGCATATCTTTTAAGATCTTTCATTAGCAAAAATAATAAATCTAAACAAATATCATAGCCATGGCAAGTTCTACATAACTGAATGCATGAATGCAATAATAAATACATCTTTAACTTGGTTTGGTCTTTCACTCACTCAGTACACCAACACTGTTGTCTTAAACCACCTCCTTGAGGTAATGACCTTATACCATGGCCATCACCACAAACTGTGGTTGGGAAAAACCTAACAAATTGAGTGAGGGGTTAAGTAGTGAGCTTCGCCCATTACTTTTTATTTATGATAATGAAAAATTCTTCTTTGCATTTGACCTTTCTCCTCTGAATTATCATGACATGGATTCTCATAAAATATAGCCCATATTACGTGAACTTTTCTCATATCATGTCATACATAACATTTACATCATGTAAGATATAACACTTGAATCATTCATGCATATAATGAATCATTTGCTACTCATGATAATTCAATATCTTTCATACACATTCAAGCTCATAAGTCAAAGCCATTCATCATGTGTGCCTCAAGGCCACTAGGTCATATTGAATTAAAGTATAAGCTTATGAATCAAGAACTAAATTCTCAAGTCATTTTATGAGTGGCAACCCTTTATTTAGGTTTAATCAAGGGTTATAAACTATCATTCTTAGATTAATATTATTAAGTCTTAATAAATTGTTTCTAACCCTCATGAAATGATAAATTACTTATTTACCTTTAAAAAGTGTTACTTTTGCACCTTTGAATTAAGTTAGAGTTTTACAGCTTAGTTTCAGATCTGACATGTTTATAAGAAAAATTAATTTCTCTTTCTATACTTATTATTTTTTCAAAAAGACTCCAAGTGGAGTTATTTTTATACCCTTACAAAGTTACTATATTCCGAGTGTTCAGAAACTCTACCTGAGGTTTGCTTTATGATTTTGAATTAATATGATTATTTTTAGTGAGTGTATTATGGGTGTGTTTGTTTAAGTCTTAGCTTTCCAAAAAAACTAACTTTACACATTTTACATATTCGTGGAAAGAGAAAAGGTCAGTTGAGTGTCAAGAGGTCAAACAACAACTTCAGCAAAATGCTGAACTTTGAAAAATTATATCCTTTTCTAGAGTATGAATTTTCTGTACTTTCTTTTGGAGAATGTTCCTTGAAAAAGTAACTTTCAAGTATATTTTTCCAGAGGCAAAAATGACAAGATTAACTATTGTTACAAGTTTTTGTGCACCTAACTTAATCAAAATCATATTCCAGGACTACTATGTGTGTATGTTTGGTCGTTTCCAATTCAACACCATAGATTCCTAACTTTTCACCATAGCTAGAGCATATACAACCAATATAGAGACATCTAGATAGAGTAACACACATTCCATGACATTTTTATCTCGGAAGGAAAAACACAACATCTAGAGGAGTTATATGTGCAAGTTTTGAGCCTTGAGCCCTAGAATGAGCTACAAACTTAAAACGTTCACATCTTCAAGATAAAAACCACCTACCAAGCAATGTAGAGGAAAAATGAGTCCTTCAACCCTTCCCTTGGGTTACACAAACAAATAGAAAAAAAGCAAAGGTAGAAAAGAAAATCTTCTTGCTCCTAATGTCTATGCTTTGAAGACCTTGCTTGCAAGTGTGGACTAATGTGTATGTCAAAGTGTTTTTATAAGAGTTGAAAGTTGCAACTCTTGTAAGGTAGAGTGAAAGGCTTAAGACTAGGAATATAAGTGTTTAAAGAGAAAGTTTGAGAGGAAAACTCAAGAAAGTGGAGAGCTAGGAACTTAGGAATGACTAAATGATTGTAAATAACAAGAATGAAGCCATCTTGGCTCCTTTTATAGGCCTTTTGGCTGTAGGTCATAGGGGCTGTTGGGGGGGTTTAATTCTCTATTTAGTTCATTAAGTTAGCCTTTTAGTTAGGGTAATGGATGGTACAACTTGGTTAGGTTTATTAGTTAGTTTTTATGCCATAAAAATGCTTAACCTAGTACTAGATTACAAGCCTAGAATTGATTGATGACAACTTATCAAAACTTGACACCTATCAAGCTTTCATGGAGACATGCAAGCTGAGTTCAAATCACAACTTTTCCACCCTAAATGATGGAGAAGGCTTCGGCCATGCAGATGGGAAAATGTGAGAATCTTATGCTTTTTATTTTGATGGAAATCTTGGAGTTATCTTGCAGTTAAATTAAGTTTAGTGTAACATGTTTTGAAGAAATTTGTGCAAGTATTTTCTTTTGTATGTTGGCTGAAATTAGGGGGCTAGAAATGGTCCATTGTGTTTTGAGAGTTTGTGTATTTAGGTGTTTTTACCACTTTTGGCATAGTCCTTTTTACCATAAATGATTTAATCCATATTTTAATCATATTTTATTCTTAATGAAGAGTCTTCCATGGATTAATTACTCTAACCTCTTATTAGATTGGTAATCATCCTTATTATCTATTAATCATGTCTACTTTGATTATTTTAAATATAATCCACTTTTAAGATTATTACCATTTATAGTAAATTGCTAATTAATCTTATTTTATTATTATTCGTGGAATCCTATGCTATTTAATTTGTTTTAATACATGATTGAGGTATTAAATCTTGATTAACCTTTTGAAACCACTTGATCTTGATTTAATTGGTCTTTGATCATTATTTTGGTCTTAATGTTAACTATTACATGTTTTTGTTGACTTTTACATGATTTTTGTTGACTTTCTTAACTATTGACTTTTTGGGTTAACTTTGACTTTGTGGTTGACTTTTGACCTAGAGTTTTGACTTTTTGACTTTGACTTACCCTTTTTCAAGTGAAAGTTCAAGTGTCTTAAGTGAAATCATTCACTCAACTTATCACTGAGTGAACCTTCATTTAGGGGAAAAATAGGGATGTTATATTAGGCACATTCTTGCCTTTAATCCTCGCTGATGGTAGCGAATGAGGTCAATCTTGGAGAAACATCTAGTTCCTTGGACCTGATCAAACAAATCATCTATGCATAGCAAGGGGTATTAGTTCTTAACCTTCACCTTATTTAACTGCAATGGTCTATGCACATCCTCATAGACCCATCCTTCTTTTTTGCAAACAAGACCAGGAGCACCTCAAGGCGAGGTACTCAACCAGATGAACCCCTTGTCAAGCAACTCCTATAAGTGCTCCTTCAACTCTTTTAACCCTATTAGAGCTATACGATACAAGGGTATAAAGATATGCCTCACTTTGGGCTCAAGCACTATCCTAAACTCTATCTTCCTCTCTGATGGGGTCCATGGCAGTTATTCAGGAACACATCTGGAACTCACAAATGACTGGAACGAACTCCAAGCTTAACACTACTGCATCCATGTCTCTAATTGAGGCCAAGAAACCATAACTCCCTTTATCCATGAGATGCAAGACGTTCATGGCCGAGATCAAGATGGTTGGAATTGAACAATTGGTGTCCCGAAACTCTTGTAGCTTGTCTTCAAACCTCAAACCTTACTATCTTGTTGTAGTAGTCTACCATGGCATGGCATGAAACTAGCCAATCCATGCCCATGATGACATCAAAATTGAACATATCTAACATGTGTAGGTTTGCAAAAGTCTCCATGTCCCTAACCTTAACCTCACACTCTCTATAAATTGACTGAATAAGGAAGGCTTTCCCAAAGGTATCCCTTAGAAAGGTTCCTCTAAACTAGAAGTGAACTTCTCAAACCACGTGGCAAAAAACGGGGACACATATAAATGTATGAACCCCAAGTCGATCAATGCAAAGATCTCAAAAGAACAAACTCTAATAATACCTGCTACCACATCACGAGATGCTACTACGTCTTGTCGAGTTAGTGCAAACAAATGAGGCTACCTATTGCCACCTTAGCCTATGCCTGCTAAGCCTCTATCACCAACACCTTTGCCCCCAAGGCCCCTACCCCAGTACCTTTACCAATTGGAGAAGCTAAGCCATCTTAGGTCATGACTGAAATGACTAAGCTGATGTAGTGGGTTCACCGATCCTGTAACATCCTCCTAAGTATAACCCCATTCTTAAGCCATGTTATCATACTCGAGAGTTGTTACTTGTTAATTAGCGGACATTTCTTAATTATTTATAGCAAGCTCGATTCACGTGCGAAATAACTAAGCGTAATTCTATTAAAACATATTACAAGTGAACACCATATTCATTGAATACACAGCTAAAATACAAAAGGAAGCTCCTCTATGAGCTTTAGTACATGTTTGTCCTCAAATACATTTACATACATTTTCCATCCACTAATAACAGAATAAAATAGTAACTACTATACTATTGTGGTCCCACATTCCTTTGCATAGCAGCATCATCGTCCTCTGGCTTAACCTGGAGGCGACACGAAAGCACAAACCATAGGGGTGAGAATTTTAAAATTCTCAGGAGGGAAACTCCCTAATCACAATCATAATGTCATCGTCATCGCCCTAGCCACTTCGGTTTATTCAAAAAAATATGATAATACATTCTAAAGGTTCATTTTAAAGTTCCAAAATCATCCTTACGAAGTGGGAGCTTTTAACAATCAATCAATACGTGTACATTTATCTAGAAGCTCAAACACATAGTAAGTAAATCTACTTAAAGGATCTCATATGATATGGATGATGCATGTGTCAAATACAGTAAAGTTATCTCAAAGTGACCTGGTTTCCATCATGGCCATAGAAAGCCAATTAGTGCATTTTTCTCTTTTCATTGACATAGGAAAGACTTAGTTTATACCCATCAGTGGACAACTCCACAATAGATCCATTTATACCTAACGGGTATTTATGGTGGATCACATCACACAAGGGAAATAGACGCTGTCAGGACTAAGCTGATTCCTATACGTGGTCATCGAACTTCATTTTTTACCATTTCCGAATCCCACAGATCTATTCCTAGCCGATACGTCTCCTGACTCAAAATAAATTTTGGGAAGTTACTACTTTCGCTTTCCCCTCATTCAATCTAAGTCTTATTTCTATTTTGTCCTTATGTCAGAATATGCACAATTGAATCCATACATTCTCTTTTCTAACTGCATGCACAAGCCATACATAGGCATTCATTTATAGTAAAATTCTCATTCTTTCTCACACTTCAATCTTTAAAGTCTATGGCATGCATTTATGTGTCACAAGTCACATGGCCAAATACTTAATATCAAATACTTATGTCATACTAGAACCCAAAGTGTCATTACTTCATCAATTCGAAACATTGTGGCATTTCCAAATGGCAGAATTTACACCATTGTACCACAAATTGAGTTGCCCATCAAACAATCAATTCAAAGGCTCTGAAAATTACTCAAGACACTTTCATGTGTCCACAAGGTCCCATAAAAATTTCAACACAAACGGAGCTCTCTAACTCCAATAAATTGTACAAAATCATGGTCATGGACCACCAATTCACAAGCTCAGACCATAGTTCTCATAATTTTTAACCTAACAAATGATTGAATAAATGCACAATAAAATTTAAAGTTATACTTAAACATGTTATTAATTTTGTGTAAAATTTTCAATGGCTAATTCAATCATTTGCTATAGTAATAAAATCGGGAAACTTTAGTGCTTTAGTTTCAACATTTCAGGCAGCATCAGTCTCATTTCGGTTTCTGATTTTTTTGAGGTAGTAAACATTAAAATCAACATCCAAGAAAATTCATGTAGTTATTTTAAGATGTTAAATCCAACATATAATTTTTGTAGCTCATGAAAACACCCACAAATATACCATAAAATTCATACACAATTACTGCTTCAGGACAACTAGGAATCCAGCCTAGTCCCAATTTCCTTTGAGAAAAACCCTTTTCTAACCCTATCCAAACACACCACCAAAATTTACACATCAATATCAACATATTATCCATCAATACAACCAGAAATTTCGGACCTAGGTCATGCCAAAACAGATCATAAAAATTTGACAAGAAAAGGCAACACAAACCCTACTTGTAGCAACTTAGTGAATCCTTGGCTCCAAGATGATCTAAGCTTGATTCTTTCCACTCTAAAGCTCCCAAATCAACTCCAAACCCTCCTTAAATCAGTGATAGATAAGGTAAAAAGGATGAGGTTTTGAAATTCTAATCGGTTATACTTATCCAGATGGAAGTGTAGATCAACTTTAGTAAAGAAAGGTTTAGGTTTTGATGACTCTAAGCTAGTGTTTATGTGAATTAAAAGCAAGATGAAGCTCTTGGCTATGGAGGAAGAACCAGCTGCTGTCTTTCCTTGCAAGGGTCGAATTTCATGTGTCTCCTTGGAGAAGAAATGTGACTAAGCTTGCTTTAATAAATGAAATGGAGATATTTAACAAAGTGATCATTATTTAGGTGACAAAGCAATAATGGATGGCTAAGATTTAATCTTGGATTCCAAGATTAAATCTTGGCCTTCCACATACTCTAAAGAGGTGGATATTATCCATTGGTTATGATGGAAATATCTTTCGATGCTAGAAACTGCACATGAAATCTCAGAATAGGTAAACACCATACCTGATTGAACCGATATTGCCCAAAATTTAATTTTTTTTCTATAAAATTATCATTCCCACCTATTTTTAACCTTATTCCCATGTTTTCCTAATTTTGGGCTCCTGGTCGAATCTAGGTTTCAGCTTCGGGCAGTGGGGCCCGCAAAGTTACTATTCAGCCCAAATTTTTTTTTTTGAGAGGTCTGTTGGGCCGCCCTCATCATTGCTAAACTATTAGATTTTTGAAATTACGATTGCTCAAATTAATTTTTAATTAAATTTTAGGGTGTTACAATCCCTGCTGGATGCTCCCTATTTGAAAGGACACTCCATGCACTTGTGGCCATATTGGCCACAGTCATAACATACAAATGTGTCAATCATGCATTGCCCAGTATGTCTCCTCCTACAAGTCTGGCATATTGGGAAAATCACTGATTTATGACCAGAATGCTAGCTAACTCCTCTACTCTAACTTTGAGAAGCAGCTTGTGTCGACGGGCACTAAGAAGGTGACCTTACTCGATTAGGCCCGCTGATGGTCCTGCTGGCCAAATCCTCTACTAGTGCTAGCTCCCCAGAAAACAAACCATGTGTCCTGGCCTTCTTGCTAGCATTAGAAGTAGCTCTCCTCTCTACCAAACTAGCCTCTAGCCTGATAGCTATGTCTACTACCTGGGCGTAGTCCATCGTCCCTATGTGTGGCTATATGCTCAGGAATATGTCCTTAGGTAGTTCCTAAATGTACCACCTCACTCTCTGTCTTATACTAAAGCATGCTCGATGCGGTTGTGCTAGGTACGTGAACCTCTCATTATACTCCGCAATTGACATGCCCAGAGTTAGTCAGACTCA
This sequence comes from Dalbergia oliveri, assembly GCA_030441495.1. Classification (NCBI taxonomy): domain Eukaryota; kingdom Viridiplantae; phylum Streptophyta; class Magnoliopsida; order Fabales; family Fabaceae; genus Dalbergia; species Dalbergia oliveri. Next base: position 45,590,833 of record JAMLFY010000004.1, on the reverse strand, counting down.
GGACTGTCAAACCTCCAAAAGGAACCTCCTGCCTTGAACTCCTACTAAGAGGGCAGCTTTGAGTCACCACACCGCTATAGGAACTCATCGTACCAAATCCCCACCTAGCCTACCAGGTGGAAGACGCCAATTTCGCCCTTTCAAATGAGCAATGTATGACTCTGTTGATCTTCTCTATCTCTTGGAGGAATTCGTGTGGATCCTCAGTTGTGAGACGCCCCTGGAAGGTTGGTGGATCCATCCTCCTAAAGCACTATAATATTGAATTATCTAGGCCTCTAATAGCTGCTAAGACCAAAGGTAGCTGCAACCCAGCCTGAACCTGCTGGCCAGCACTCCAGAGAGAGTGGCCAAAGCTTGCTCCAAGACTTTGAAGCGAGTGCTAGTGCTAAAGGAACAATTGCGATGGTGGCATCGTGAAGAAGAAGGACTAGGGGAGGCATATTGAATCTTGAGGAAGCATGAATACAGAAGATAAAATACTAATCATGAAAAGGAAGACAAGACTCTCTCTAAACCTAGACATGATTGACCATTCTTAAAGGCCTCAAGTAACGCTTCATTAATGCAAATGGGCACGCTTCCGTTTACATAAATGTCATGCCACTTGTGGACACTTGCTCCAGTGACATACAAGGAAAACCTATGGCTCTGATATGACTTCTTCACGACCCAATTTGGGAACATGATTGGCACGTGAGGAATCTCATCCTTATGTAAGCCTCATGATTGCTGAGTCACACTATATGCATATTTTAAATTATAAAACCATTTTAAACATAAAATTCATCTCTAATATAATTCAACTTGCTCTCTTTGAAATCAAAATAAACATAAGCAATTCATTTCATAAACTAAGACTGAATCTGATTATAACACAAAATATATATTGAGTTGCTCTCTATACAAAAATATCCATGAAAGCTTTGTCATTTTTAAATACAAATTAAATCATGATGACAAAATGTAAAAGAATCATCTATAGTATAGGACCTTACCCGCACTATCACTAAAGCACTTTATAACAAGAAATAAAATATATATACTCCACTACAAGTAAAGCTCACCAACTGAGAATTCTAATCCTGTTGGGGAGGAGAAGAGGTTTAATAGGACCCTCACAGTTCCCTATTTGTAGGGTAAAAGAGAGAAGGGTGAGTTTCATCTAAAACTCAATGAGTGGATACTCACCCATAACCCCTTTTATGGGACAACAACAAAATAAGCATATAATCATAATAATAATTAAAGCAAAATAAAGCTCTAAAACCTTTTCATATTTACATACATATTAATTCAAATTAATAAATTTCTCTAAATTGTAAATAATAGTACTCCAATAGAGAAATAGGGATCTCTAGTTATGCACAGTATATGTGGCATAACAACATAATTCTCTAGTTATGCACAATAAATATGGCATAACAATATAATTCTCTACAATTGCTCTAAACTTTATGGGTTCCTCAAGGACTCAATTGGACACCTTACTAGGTTCTATTTTTGATATCTCTAGGGTGAGATTGTCACTAAGAACAACTTGGTACCAAGGTTAACGATCGCTCATAGCTATTAACTCACTGTTGTTTCTCTATAGCTATTGTCTAGTCTTTAAATCATAGAAACTAAGTATGTTTTTGTAAAATTCCATATCTGAGCTCTACTCTAGGTTTAAAAGTTATATTGTAAAAATTATACAAGTAGGAATCATAAGAAAACCATGATATATCTAAATAATCACATTTATAATCAATCTATTTGTAAAAATAATTTTAACAACAATGGTCCCATGAGTTTACATTAAAACATCTATTTCATGCTCTATTGCAAATTAGAATTTTCATAAACTTGAAAAATCATCAATAATCTCTAATCACTTTGAAATAGCCTTTGAATCATTCATTTAAGTCATTGAGCTAGCAAAATAATTATAATGACTAAAATAAAGGTCACAGGATTGAACTCACTCACCTAGAAGGAGAACGAATTATGTCAACACCAACTGGCCCTTGTAGAGACGGGGATAGCATCAATGTCTGCCATAACAACCATAAAACTCATGAATGATCTATGGGTATGTCAGGACCCGACTTGGGAATGTAACTGGTGAGGAATCTCATCCCCACGTAAGCCTTCTGGGTGACATGCCTCTAAATGCACGACTTATCATAATATAATACTTAAAAGATGATTTTCTTCTAAATCAACAACCATTTCTCTATGTAAAACACAATATTCAAATCATGAAAATCGAAGCATCTAATATTCAAACTCTTGAAAATCCTTTTTAACCAAATCTACTAATCATGAAAATCATAATCTTGTTTACCACATGGTATTAATCTTAAATCTGAAAACCTACTTAGCCCTTGAAAACTGAATTGTAAATACATAGCTAATCTATTACATAATCTGATCAAACTAGAAATTTAAATCTAAACTTAAACCATGGAAACATACAGGAAATTACATAAACTTTGAAAATAACTGCTATGTCTCATAATTCATGCATGGCTCGGACCTTGCCTGAAACTCCGGAGCACTTCTACAACTAACATGATCCTAAACTAAGCTTTCCAGCAATGCAAAGTTCACCAAAGGAATGTTGCGGCTACTAGATGACGTAAAGATACTGCACCTGCAACTATGAGAGGAAGGGAGAAGGGTGAGTCAATAGATTCAGTGAGTGAGCTCTCACCCATCACCCACATGGAACAACCAAGGAACATATATATACATAATGCAATATACATGCAGTGACATAAATCATTTGATATTTACATACAAAACTAGCTAGGAAAACACTTTCCATTCTATGAATTTATAGCAAGCATTTCTAAACTCATAATCAAGCATGAAATCATTTTAGCTAAGGGTGTAGCAAAGCATCGGGAAATAGTATGCTAAACATAATAAATATTTATATAATACTAAAAACTAAAAGTATAAACTGAAAGATTGTACTCAATCCCTGTCGAACAAGCTGAGCACCTAACTAGGTCCCTTTCTGTAACTCCTGGGGCAAAATTGTCCTCTAATAGACAACTTAATACCAAGGTTATCACAACGTTAACTAACTTTCTGTTTCCTTATCTTTGCCAACTAAACTAGTTTGTCAAAAACCAAACTGAAGGGTGGGTACTCCGTCCCTCACTAATAAAAGCCCCTAAATCATTAGTACTCTAGAATTCTGACTCATACAATTCTAACAATCTGATTTTAGCATAACCGTGGCTATGAAATCATGCCCAAGGGATCCCTCGCTTATAGATATTTCATTTCAAGCCCACAGAGTATATATCTAGTAGTTGCTATGAATCATTCTGAATTCCATAATTCTTTGTACCATATGCTAAAGTTCTAAATACTAAAACACTAGCTTAAAATCTAAATCTTGAAAATATAATAATGTCATAAACTTATAAAACATATTTGATAAAAACCAGAGTTGCTACAACATATATTTTCTCAATAAATCCCTTATCAACCATGTAAAACATTTTCCATAACACACAACATAGCAATCATGTTCTCATGGTTTTGTAAAACTTATTCTTTCATGCTATCATCATAAATCACAATTTTTCTAACTTGACATAATCATGTAAAATCATTTTCTATACCTTTTTCTTATCTCAAATTTCATATTTGATAATCATCATGCAAGAAACATATTCATAATGATAAAAATAAGCCTATGAGATCAATCCTACTCACCTAGAGGGAGGGAGGTATGGCATCAATACTAACGGAGTTCCGTGAGCGGGATGGCACCAACAACTACCATAGAGCAACTATAAACTCTAGATCAATCTCTAACAACCTCTAGATAGCTCTAATATAACTCTAACAACATTGGGGAAAACCCCCCACTTGACAACAATAGGAGAACAACAAAGGCTCTACACTAGAACATGGAAAGGAAGAGAGAAGAAGCATAAACCAACAACCAAACTCACCTTGAAGCTTGGAGGAAGGGAATTTGATAAAGGATGAGCGTGGAAGGGAGAAGATCACCTTGGGGGGCATAGGGTTCGGGTTTCAGCTTTGAGAAGGAAGAAGCCCGAGTTTGGCTATATATAGGGCTCATTAAATGAAACTGTGTCATTTGCCACGTGTTGACATTAGACACGATCATTGTAGCGAGTAAAGCTCGATGTCAGCGAACCTAGAGAAGCAACAACTCATTGCAGTGAACATACTCGCTAGTGAGCCATGCTCACTACAGTGAACATAACTAGCTGGAGCAAGTTCTGTTCTGGAGAATTTTGTAGCAACATCACCCAAACTTATCTTTCTGTCATCTTGGCATTGGGTTGCCTCAACACTCACTTATTGACATTTCTTAAAGTTAATGTTAATGTCCTCATTTATTTTACTCTCCATTAACTTCAAAACATAAATGTAAATAAGGAAATAACCCTCATTTGGATTCAAATAAAATATCATAAAAATCAAAATCCCAACCAATTAAAATCCAATTTTTGGGTTTTAGATTAAATCCAAAAATCTTTAAGATTTTTTAAACTTATGGGCAAAAAATGAAACATTTAAAGGTTTCATTAAAATCATTAAAAATAATTTTTTAATTTGTTTTCCTCTTGGGAACAATTACTGAGACTTTTGATCCTAAGAATGTGGCTCTATCATATAGCCCTCTAAGGATATGTAGGGTTTAGATTTAGCGAAATTTAGGACCTAGCAACATGGGTGGGTCTCTGTTGGGAACTTGTCCACTAATATGTGTACACCATGTATTACGGGGTAGCTCTAAATAACTCTAAATTAATTCTAATAACATTAGGGAGCACCTCTACTTGACAACAATGAGAAAACAACAATATCCAACCTAAGAACATGAAAGAATAGAGAGAAAAAAAAGCATAAATTAATAACTAAACTCACTTTAAAGCTTGGAAGGAGTAGATTGGAGTGGGATTAAGAGAAAATTAGTGGGAAGGGTGTTTGGGACCTAGGTTTTTGGGAACATGAAGGAGGAATTGTAACATCCTTCCAAGTATGACCTCATCTTCAAGTCATGGCATCGTAGTTGAGAGTTGTTACTTATAGATTTGCGGACCTTTCTTAGTTATCTATAGCAAGAATCGGTCAAATCGCGTATTAACTAACTCGTGGTTCTATCAAAATATATTGCAAGAAATAATGTATTTATTTAATACAAGTCAAGTACAAAAGGAAGCTCTTCTATGAGCTTTAATCCACATAGGTTATTTACTACATTTATAGACATACATATATGTATAACTATGTACAATAGATACAAGTTCCCATAACTACACTATAGAAACTACAATTTAGTCTTTCTTGTAGCTGCTTTCACTATCCTCTGGAATCCACTTGGAGACGACACAGAAACACAACAAGTAGAGGTGAGAATTCTGAAATTCCAGAGGGTATCCCCAAAAATACATAATCATAATGTCATCATCATCATCCCAGCCATTCGGTTATCAAGAAAATGTGATCATATAGTATATATCAAGTATTCATTTTCAAGTTCTAAAATCATCCTTCCAAAGTGGATAGCTTTTATCATTCAATCACATATCATACTACTCAACATCATATAAACCCTATACTGCTAAACCATAACTTAACATGTTGGCCTAAATATTAATACTAAAATCCTTCACTTAACACATAAGATAAAAGACTACTTTAGGGTAATACCTATTTTCAAGACTTAAGCTTATTCCTATATATGATCATTGGATTTACTTTCTCCAATTCTCATACAGACCTATTTCTAGTCAGGTTTACTTTCCCTGACTTAACTGAAGGGTAGTCAGGTTTACTTTTCCTAATAACCTACTTTCTCCAGCCCAAGAATTATAAACCTTATGTTTTTCTTAGTAATCAGGTTTACTTTCCTCAACAACCAGATTTACTTTCTCTAGCCCAAGAAACATAATCTTATGCTTTCCTTTCGCATATGAGCAATTGTAATATGCATTCATACCTATGTGTGCCTAACCTCATCAATAAGTTCACATGCTCAATTATTCATATTCATATTATTGTGCTCATGTCATACTAGTACAAGATGCCATTATTTCATCAATTCAAAGCATCAATTCATTTTCAGCACAATGGTAGATTTCACATATTCATAGCACAATTTATTTGCATATCAAAAAATCAATTCAGAGGCTATAAAAATTCTCAAAGATACTTCAATGTGTCCAAAATGTCCCATAAAAATTTCAGAGGAAAAAGAGTTCTCTAACTATGTTAAAAAATTTAGACAATTTCAGTGCTCAGGGACCCTTAACCTCAGCTCAAAACCCAAAATGTATAATTTTTAACCTAAGAAAATGATTGAATCAATTCAAAAGAAAAATCATGGTTATACTTCAAGATGTTATCAACACTCAGTAAAAATTTCAAGAAAAAAAATCTCATTTGCTATGCTAAAAAAATTAGACAAATTTACAGCTTTAGTTTCAATATTTCAGGTAGCACATAGTTCACTTCAGTTTCTAATTTTTTTAAGGCAGTAAACCTTAAAATCAACACCCAAGAAAATTTATGTAGTTAGTTTAAGATGTTAACTCAAACATATACTTTTTATAGCTCATGAAAATACCCACAAGCATACCATAAAATTCGAGTTCAATAGCTGCCTGTGTAAAAACCGAAAATCCAGCAGCAAAGAACAAAATTCCTTTTGACAAAAATGATTTTTAACTTCATCCAAACACTCCACCAAAATTCATGCATCAATATCAACATAATATCAATCACTATAACCAGAAATTTCGACCTAGCTCAGCCAAAATAGATTAGAATAAATTTGAGAAGAAAAGGTAAAGAAGCCCCTACTTTGAAAGCTCTTGAGCTCTATGCTCCAAAGGATGCCTCCCTTGATTCCTCTTCACTCTAAGGACTCCCAATCACACACCAAACCTCCTCTAGGCAATAAGGAAGTCAGGAATCAAAGTGACAATTGATGGGGGTTTGAGATTTTAATCGGTTAGATGTGTAGGTATTGATAAGTGGAATGACTTTGGTGAAGGAAGTTTGTAATTTTTTGTAATTTTGGGCAAGTGTTTTGATGATTTCAAGTTAAAACTTGAGCTTATGAAGAAGACAACAATGGTGGCTGTTTTGCTTTTGTCTTGGTCGAAATTTTCATGAAAGGAAATGATAAGATGTTGATCTTATGAGTTTATGACAAAATGCATAGTAATTTCAAGTACAAAATGTTTTCTCTTAAAGATAAATGTGGTTATTTTTGTAAGCATCCTATTGGTCCTAATAAAGTGGCAATGGTGTGGCTTCTTCTATAACATCCTCCCAAGTACAACCCCATTCTTAAGTCATGATATCATACTCGAGAGTTGTTACTTATTAATTAGTGGACCTTTCTTAAGTATCTATAGCAAGCTCGATTAATGTAGATAATAACTAAGCGTAATTTTATTAAAACATATAACAAAAGAACACTACATTCATTGAGTACATAGCTGAGTACAAGAGGAAGCTCCTCTATGAGTTTTAGTACATATTTCTTCTCTAATATAGTTACATACATATCCATTCCACTAAATACAGCATAATATAAACATTCACTTGCTACACTATTGCCATTCCGAGTTCTTCTGCGTAGGCGTCATCATCCCTTGACTTAACCTGGAGACAACACGGAAACACAAACACGTAGGGGTGAGAATTAAACAATTCTTAGTAGGGCAATCCCCTAGTTACACCATCATAATGTCATCGTCATCGCCCCAGCCACTTCGATTTATTGAGAAAAGTGAGCATGCAACCTATAACAAAGATTCGTTTTAACATTCAAAAACCATTCTTCCGAAGTGGGTTTCTTTTAGCATTCCATCAAGTAAAGCATATATCTCATAATGTTCTAATAATTACTGAATTACACAAGGCAGACAATCTAGAATAAGATGAGTAGCATATAATATATGCAATGAACTTATCTCAAGGTGACATGGTTTCACTTATGGCCACAAGGATCAAATCAGCATTTTTCTCTTTTGTTGACATAGGAAAGACTTAGTTATACCCAATGGATATTAATCGTGGACAATTCCATAATAAATAATTTATACCAAATGGTATCTGGAGTGGTTTACACCACACAAGGGAGATAGTTTGCTTACAGGATGAGCTCAGTCCTATACATGATCATCGAATTTCATTTTTTTCTATTTCCGAATCATACAGATTTATTCCTAGCCGATATGTCTATCAACTCAAAATATTTAAGGAGGTTTCTCTTTCTGTTTCCTTCCTCTCATTCAATCTAAGTCTTGTTTGTTTTGTCCATATGTCAGAACATGCACAATTTAAGTCTTATTTTTCTCAAATGCACGCATGAGCCACATGTAGGTATTCAATCGTATTAGAGGCCCATTCATGCCTCATGGATAAGTAATTGAAATAATTAGCATGCATTCATATGCCATACACTTGGACTAGATATCATTTTACCATAAATTTTCAGCCACTCTCACATTCCAGCACTTTGGCAGATTTACTGTCCAGGCACAACATTTAATTATCATAACAAACAGACATTTCAAGAGCAAAAAAAATTCTATATGACACTTCAATATGTCTAGGAGAAAATTTCAAGACAAACAGACTCTCTAACTCATTCAGTAAATTGTACAAATTTAGTGGTTAGGGATCACCAATTCAGTTAGACTAGAGTTTGAATAATTTTTAACCCTAGCAAATGATTGAATTAATACATAATAAAATTTACAGTAATACTTCAATATGTTATAACTTTGTGTAAAAATTTTAAGGGCTAGTTCAATCATTTACTATGGTAATAAAATCAGACAACTTTAGTGCTTTAGTTTCAAAAGTCAAGACCATTTAGCCTCATTTCAGTTTCTGATTTTTTTTAGGCAATAAACTTTAAATAAACACTCAAGAAAATTCATGTGACTAGTTGAAGATGTTAACTTGAATATATAATTTTTTTAGCTCATGAGAATGACTACAACATGCCCAAAAAAATCATGATCACACGCCCAAGAAACCCGAAAATCCAGCAAGTATCACTCAACATCTTTTTGATAAAAATGATTTTTATCATCATCCACATCTACTACCAAAATTAACACATCAATATCAACATAATATCAATCACTAAAGCTAGAAATTTCGTACTTAGCTCAACCCAAAACAGATTAGAAAAATTTGATAAAGAAAGGTAACAAAAACCCTACTTCTGCAACTTAGTGGATCTTTAGCTTCAAGGTGATCCAAGCTTGAATCCTTCCATTCCAAAGCCCCTAAACCAACTTCAAACCCTTCTTAAATCAGTGAGGGGTGAGGTAACAAGGCAAGGTTTAATGAGGAATAGAGATTTTATTCAGTTAGATTTGTAGAGATCAAGGTGTAGAACAAGTTTAATGAAAGAACTTTAAGGTTTCAACAACTCTAGGCTAGTGTTTTTGGGCTTGGAACTCAAGATCAAGCACTTGAAGATAACAATGGTGGCTGCACTCTCCTTTCCTTTGGCTGGCCGAATTTGATGGTGTCTTGGGGAAGAAAATGTGACTTGGCTCTTGTATTTAATGCTTGGAAGATATTATGTAAAGTAATTCATCATTTATGTGTTAAAGCAAAATGGATGGCTAAGATTTAATCTTGGATTCAAAGATTAAATCTTGGCCTTCCACATGTCTTATTAGATAGGTATCATCAATTTGTGGTGATAGAAATATCTTTCATGTTAAAAATCACACACCGAAATCTCACCGAACGGGTAAACACCGTACCGATTAACCGATATTACCCGAAAATTAAATTTAGGTATAAAATCCTTATTCCTAACTATTTCTAACCTTGACCCTCTCTTTTCTCAATTCCGAGCATTTCCTGCCTGGATCTTGGATTTCGGCTATTCAGTGGCTGGGGCCCACAAGGTTACTATTCATTGGCCCGAATTTTTTTTTATATGTACGTTAGGCCGCCCTCATCGTTGCTAAACTGTTATATTTTTAAAATTATGACTAACAAAGCTCAAATTAATTTTTAAGTAATTTTTGGGGTGTTACATCTTCTGAGCCACACACTTGCCTAGTTGGGTGGCAAACTTGCATTGCAAGTTTCATTTGGTGTAAGAAACTACACATCGATATTTTACCGAATGGGTAAAATACCATACCCATTAATCCATATCACTTAAATTTAACTCTAGGTATAAATTCTCTTCCTTACCATTTCTAACCTTAACCATCTCTTTCTTAGTCCCTGCACTTCCTAGTCCTGATCTAGGTTTTCATTGTCTGACAAGCCGTGGGCCCGTAAGGTTACTATTCACCCTTCGAAATTTTTTTTTTTTGTATAAGTCCGTTGGGCCATTTTCATCATTTCTAAACTATTAGATTTTTAAAATTATGACTAATAAATCTCAAATTAATTTTAAACTAATTTTTAGGGTGTTACATTACCACCCACCTTAAAAATAATTTTGCCCTCAAAATTCATTTGAAAATAATTTCAAAAGACAAATTCCAGAAATCAAACAAGGAATTCACACACGTTCAAACAATTCAATCAAATTCTAAACGTTCTACATTAAGTCGAATTTTTAGGTGGTGACATCCTTTCAGGACTTGTGGTGAATACCCTCTCGTTGTTGTGGTTTGGTAGTCGTTTTAAATGCCTATCTGGCACTCTCAAATCTTATGTCCTGGCTTTTCATAGAGGTAGCATACATTTTGTCCAGCTAAGCAAGGTCTATTCCCTTGATCTCTTCCACATTTTGGGCATGGCCTCACGCCGTTGCCATTTATCCTTTTGTGGACCTGGTTGAAACCGCTTCTTTAAAGGCGAATCATCCTCATAGTCTTGGTCTTCAAGTGGCAATATTTTGTTAGAAGGGTCCTTAGCAGATTAGGCGACTTAACTTCTTGTTGGAGTCCTCTGGACGGCACTTGTTTACCAAGGTTGCATAATCCTGGATCTCTAAGAGTCCCATAGTAGCTTCAATGTCCTCACTTAACCCTCCCTCATATTTCATGCACTTCCAAGCTTCATCAGGATTATGCTAATAGATAGTAGAAAACTTGCAAAGCTCTTCAAACTTGGTTGTGTACTCAACTACACTCATAGACCCTTGCTTGAGTGCCATGAACTCTAACTCCTTTGCATTCCTCATAGAAGGAAAATACTTGTGATAAAAAGCTTCCTTAAACACTTCCCATGTTACTTTAATCTAAGAAGCTTCGAATAACCCCTTGGTGCTAACCCACCAGAATTCCGCATCCACTTCTAGCATTTAAGTAGTGAAGGCCACTTTTTGGGTCTCCGTAGGAAGGAGAGAAAATCTTCTCCATAGCTTTGATCCATTCTTCTACTTTGTTTGGATCAAAAGCTCCTCGAAACGCGGGAGGGTTTGCCTTCCTAAACTCTGATCTTCTGGTATTTATGCCCACTTCTGCTCTCCAGGGTTCCCAACTGGATTTCCTTCTGCATATCGATCCAACCTTTCCATCATCCTGTTGGCTGCTATAGCTTGTTCTCTCATGGTAGCTGCCATCTCACGAAAAGTATCCATCATACCCGCTTCGTTTCTGGCACCGTTCCTAGTATGCCGATTTGACGTCATTCGTTCTGTCACCAAACAAGAATTATTGACTTTATCAGGCTCAATACCAAGCTAAGTGTGGCAACAACCCATAACATTCCCAAAGCAGTCATACACATTTATAGAATTATAATGCATGACATTTACTAAAGAAGCATAGCCAGTCCATTCCTCAAGGTCCTACTAGGATGAACTACTCTAATACCATAATTGTGAACATCACTTTTGTCCGGCCCATTAAACAAAAATCCAAAAATTTGCATATTTCATAATTTAAATGAATTTCCTTTATAGTCTTTTCATCTATTTATTTTAAACCAAAAAACATATAATTATTGTTCAGCCCATTTCTACATAAAATAAAAATTAAAAATGCTTAGCCCATTTCAGTTTAACCCATTTTCATTACAGCCCACAATTTGTAGTCCATTTCCATTCGAGAGAAAAAAAAAAAAAGAAAAAAAAGGAAAGTTTCTTATAGTTCATTTCGTATGTAGAATAAACAAAAAAAAAACAAAACAAAAAACAAAAAAGAGGGACAAAAGAGTTGGTCACGGATAAGCAAAGGGAGAGGTGAAGTATCAAAAAATCAAAGAAAAGGTGGTGAACGCCATGATGGTTCTCTCACTTGGTGCAAGACGTTAACGTCTTTCGTGTAGTGAGGTGTGAAGGAGATGGGAGGATACACAACCCAAGAGAGAACCGTGAATCTACGCTGACCCTTTCACCATATACAACCAACATCTCCAATCACAAAGGGGAATAAATATCCGTCATCACCTCCTTCCTGGGGATCGAAAATTTTTCAAACACACAAAGTAACAAGTGTTGGACAAAAGAAAGGAAAATCACAATAGAATCATCAATAGAGAGGTATAGCTTTTAGAAATACAAAAAAAAAAAGGAAATAATAGTGGAATTCCTCCCTTTCACAATGATGGCCTCCCTTATCTTTCGCCACTTCTCCCCTTGCCTCGCCGCACGGCCTCCTTTCCTCCATTCTCGATCTTCATCATTTCCTTTCTGCCACCACCATCATCTTCCTCTTCTACTTCAAAATCCAACCTCAGCCGCCTTTCAACACCGCGACCAATAGTCATCACCAAAACCACCCAATGTTCCCAAGCCTCCAATAATGGGTAAACCACCCTCCACACCATCACAGCCACTACTACTTCCTCCTCCCATTCTATCTTAATCTCAAACAACCACCACTTTGAGCCACCAAACAGCTCATCACTATCATCATCATCAACACTGCAGCCTCCTCATCCTCTTCCTCTTCAGCCACACCCATCGCCCACCATAGATCCTGCACGCCATCCCATGAAACTCGAATCTACACCCACCTTCCACCCAAGCCTGCATGCGATCCACTCTCTTCCTTAGATCCACAACCTTGCGCCCTGAGTCCTCCCCCATCGCGAGTCCCTTTCATGCGATCTCATCCCACTCATAAAGTCGGCGTCTGCCTTTCTTTTCCTAGACCTCGCATGAGGCCGCCGTGGCCTCATTCTCCCCTCCTTCACGGAGCCTTCTCCCACTCTATCTTAAAACCATCTCCCTTTCTCTCATCTTTCTTTCAATCTCTCTTTCAATAAAGCTACTGGATGCATGTGGAAAGTAAATTATTTTAGCTAGTGTATGTAGGTCCGTGTAGAGATTTAGTTTAGAATATTTGTGTGTAGTGACAGTGAGCTGAGTTTGTGAATGGGTGAGTGGAAGAGTGGATGAGTATGTGAGCGCGGGTGAGCAAACTTGGATTTTAGTGTGTTTGAATGAATGAATTTACAGGTGTGAAAAATTGAATGCATGTGATTGATGATGAGAGAGTGCCACGTGTGTATATGCATGTGTGAGTGTGTACCATGCGAGTTTGAGTGAGAGAGAAGGTTTGTGTTTGAAAGTGTGAGTTAGGAATTAGTATGTGTATTAATGAGCTTATGTGGATACATATGTTAGTGCATGTGTGAGTGCACGTGTGGGGCAAGAGAAGTTAAGTTTAGTTTAATGAAATTAAGTTAGTGAAATTAAGTTGGTGAATTTCAAGAAGTTAGGTAGTTTAAGTTCTATTTTTATTTTCATTTAATTTATATTTTGATTAAGAATGCTTTTATTGAATCAATTTTTGAATATTGTTCACATAGATTTGGGCTTATTTGTTGGGTTTAGTATTAGTTTCATTTCAGTTGATTAGATTTGCTTCTTTGGTTTAATTTTAATTTGAGTCTTTTAAAAAAAAAAGATTTTATTTATCTTGGATTTAAAATAGATACTAGAGTATTCTTATGTTACTAAAGAAAATATTTGATTTAATTAATTGGTAGATGACATAGCTGTGATAACTTGTTAATTTAATATTTTAGAATATTTTAGCTGTAAAGCTGATATTCAAAAATTTCTTTTCAATAAAATAATTATCATACATAACTACGTGACTTTAAATTCCCCATTTATCTAGGATATAGGAGTAGTGGCGATTTGAATCCCGTCAAGTCAAAATTAAATTTTTGTAATTTTTGTCTTATTTGTAAATTTTTTTATGAGATATTTTATTTAATTTAAATAATCATTTCTTTAGAAAATATTTTACTTTAAATAAAAAAGTTAATTTAGCTTGGATTGTTAACTCAATATTGGATATTGGAGCTTGATGTTCCAAATTTCCTTTAAAAGTATGTTTTCTTTTATATTTTATTTTACTTTCGTAAAAAATATCAAAATAAATTTTTATTTTATTTGTAAATATTTATAATTCATAAGAGATTTTCATTTTCATATATTTAGTTTAAATTTGTTACTTAGTTGTGAAATATTGTATTTTGAATAAAAATGTTAATTTAACCTGTACGGTTTGTTAACAGTATTTTGAACACTTGAGTTGTGACAGCTTGTATTCCTCAATTTTTTTTTAAATTTTGTTGTAAATAAAAAATATAAAAATGAATATTTTGAAATGTTATTAATAATTTGCACAAATCAATTAAGGTACCGTCTAGGACGTGTATAGGGGTGCGTAGGATTAAATCCTACCCTTCCTATGCATAACCGACTTTTAACTCAAATATGGTTTTAAAGATCATTCCTTTTAAAATAAAACGGTTTTATGTTTTCCCAATTTAAATAAACTTGGTGGCGAACTCCCAATTTTAACAGCTAATTTTTCTCCGTCCCATCGCGATCCCGATTGCGACAATAATGTAACATCCTCCCAAATACGACCTCATCCTTAAGTCATGGCATCGTAGTCGAGAGTTGTTACTTATAGAATTGCGACCTTTCTTAGTTATCTATAGCAAGAATTGACGAATCGCGTATTAACTATGTAACACCCTAATATTTAACCCAACACGCCTAGGACGTATTAAGATTAATTATTAGTTATTACTTCCCTTTAAGACTCGTTTGTAAAATTACTTAGTGGAAAATATGGGTAAATTTTTTTTTTGAAATGCAATATGTAAAACAAAATGCAAGCCATCGCATACAACATAAGCGAAACGTAAAGCAACAGAGAAAATAAATCATGCAATATAAAGCAAGTAAGAACACCTCAACCATAGAAACAACCATCATAACATTAGATATCATAGTTTAGTACATCAACTAAAACATACAAAGCATAAAGTCTTACCCATATAAGTGGGAGAGCTTGCAATACAGGAAACATAAAATAACTAGAAACATAAACAACGAATACACAAAAACCCAAAAGATACAACCAGCTAAAAACAAACCTTCCCCTCTAAAGCCTACGGATGACGCTAATCCTCCGTGAGGAAACGTAGCCCTCAAACTGCCGAAGTCTCCCATGTGGCCCAACGAAGAGGGTTGGGCATGAGATTGGCGGAACGATGTGGCCTCTTCAGCGAGGGCGCCTCTCAGCTGACGTACACGCCTCACAAGCCTCGGCTAAGAGATCGTGTCCTCGCTACCCTACCCAAAAGCACCAAAGGGCAGAATCCTTCGATAGGTGTCAGTCGGAGAATCCTCAGAGTCCCTCCCACAACGAGGTATGAGGGGCACGTATTCTGATAATCACGCACCGCGAAGACGAAGGTTGGCATGGCGGTTCACTCATCGCGAGGTCATGTCCTCTCGAAGATCAAATCATCGCCGTAGGGAGAGGTCGGGTGAAACAAAAGCTGAGACCTGAAAAACAAATGGGCGTCTCATGTATGCAAAATTACGCACGGTACAACAATGCTCAAAATGGTAGGACTAATGATCTGGATCGTAGTGCACCTCCCATACGGGCGTATCAACAAAAACCACGAACGATGCCATCGGAATCTAAAGACGCAATGGGGAAAGAAGATAGAGAGGGTGAGAATCTTGCTAAAGAATCTCAGGAGGAAACCTCCTATCCTAGTGTCATCGTTTATATCCCCAGGAACCTTGAGTTTATTTATAAAAGGTTAAACACGCAAAGTTCATTATGAGGTTTTCATAAAAGTAATTATCTAAGGTTCGTGTCTTTTATGATGAATCTTAATGCATGTATGTAGCATAGTAGAACATGAATGCATGGCAATACTTTATGCAGCAAACAAATAAAGCATCTCATTAATAACCAATTCTCAAATAGGTGGCATGTGCTTTCTCATAATCAACTTCTCTCTTTCACAAACAAAAGCTTCACATCTTTTCTCATTTCTCAAACTTGTGACATCATGGTATGTAAAAATAGTAACCGACCCCTGATATTAGGCTATGAGCTCATACCTTAACTAGTCGTCACTAGTTCTTACTTATCCTCTTGATAAGCAAATCATAATCATAAAAATAATAACCCCGACTCCAGAGTATGGGCAGGGACCTAAGGAATCACCCATCATGGGACTTTCTTCCTTCTCGAAATGCATTAACTGTTAAGACTAGTGACTTTGTCCACTTTGGCAGGCTAATGTCGATGCCCTCACGGTTTTACCTTCCTCACCGTAGTAGGAGAAGTATGTCTCCTTGAAACGCATCATCTGGTTAAGACCAGTGACATTGTCCGCTTCGATATGGGTCCACGACCATACCCCCATGGGTTTCCTTTCTCCTCACAGCAGGAAAAATGCGTCTCGGCATGTCACATACAAAAATCTTTCTTTTCAAAACTTTCTCAAGACCCTCAAATTTGATAGAAATTCAGCATAATGTCATTACTCTGAATTTTCCTCAAATTTGAGCTATGCCACATAATTCAAATCATACATGGTGTTCTCATGAAATTTCTCAATCAAATCAATCTCTTCATTACAGGAGCATACCTTCCTAACTCATTCATATTTCGCATTCTCATGCATCTTAAGCATAGCATACCACATCATTACAACAACATGTCACAAATACACATATAGCCTCACGTTCATGATATTAACATATTCACATCATCACGAGTATACCCACCCGGTCTCATTCTCACATCACACCTTCTATCTCATGGTATCTTATGTTTTGGCCCTTACGAGTCTTAAACTTATATTCTAATGATTTTAACTTTCATTATAAATCTTTATTACACCTAAGGGATCATCACCTATAATTTCCTCTAATGTTTATGCTTACTAACATAACCAAATAGCACTTCATTGCTTTGAGCAGAATTTTGTCATATGCTTACGGGTCCTAGAGTTTCCGTTTTGACCCTTTCTAAGTTCCGTCTTTTCCTAAGGCTCTATAATCAACTCCTAAACCAATTATGAGGGATTCCTACATGTATCCCCTAATTATAAACCATTTTTCTTAAATCCAATTATGCTGGAACAGAATTTACAATTTGTGCATCTAAGTGTTCTAGAATTCACATTTTAAGTCCTTTCTAATTACTTGTTCTTTCCTAACTTTCCTAAATCGTTCCTTGCTTCACTCAAACATAATTTTACACATTTTAACACCATAAAATAGAATTTATACAGTGCCCAATTTCACAAGGCATAACCGAAAATATAAGCATCATATAATCACATAATCTCATGATTTAAAAGCATATAAGTTAATAGTTTATCTTGGAACTATTTTAGAAACTCAAAACTCTTTTAGAAACCTATTCCTCTCATTAAAATCATACAAAATTAGGTAAGGTCAGTAGCTAAATTATTTGGCTCAAGGAATAGATTTAAAACATCAAACTTTGTTCATAAGGTTCTTTAAATACACCTAAGCTTAGAAAAATTCAAAGACTTAAACTATGGGCACTTATGATTAGATGAACTATCTCAGGTCCATCATCATCATCACAAGGCCGAAATGGCATTCTTGAATGCCTCCATTTTCTAAAACTTTATGTAAGATACTTGGGCAAGTCTTTGAGCTCTAGGATATTTAAGTGATGGCATAAACTTAAACATGCTATGCACTTGTTTTACTCTTCATTATAAAATAAAGTGAGAGCATAAAATAAATATGAGATGCAACCTTATTATTATCTTTAAAGATTAAGTGATGACTTGAAATATAAACATGAAATGCAAGCTTGGAAACTTAAACATGATAATGCAAGTTCATTTAGTTATTCTTGAGAGCTTAGTGATGGCATTAAAATAAACATGCTATGCAAGGCATAAACATAAACATGAATGCAACTCATTTTATCTTAACTAGAGCTCTTACAAGACTTTAGAGGAACATTATAACCTTAACCCAATATGTATCTTAACAACATAAAGTGAGCTTTAGAGTTCTTAGCACCAAGTCTTCAAAGAAGCCTTTGTTTTGAACTTCATCATCAAGCTCAAGAAAATGGACACAAAGCTCAACACTTTGTCTAAACAAACATACAAAGAACTAAGTCATATTCTTTATTTTATTGCTCATGGGCTTCAATCTAAAGTAAAACTCTTAGAACGGCTGACCAACTTTAAGGTTGGCAAGGGTAAGCTTAGAGCTCTTTGAAAACATATGATTAATTTTCTTAACAAAACTTTTGTGATCTACTTAACATTTTTAGCAAACTTTGTTCAAATAAAGGAAAAGGAAACCGAAACCATTCAAGGGGAAAAGGAAAGAAAACCGAAAACTTAAGCAAAGAAAAGGAAAGAAACCAAGAGCATGTATAGTCCAAGACCAAGTTTTTCAAGCTTTAGAGGTTTCTCACATGGCATCACAAGAACATTATCTTGAAACCTCATCATCAAGCTAAAGTTTTTCTCATGAAAAGGCCTCATGGCCGAAAAGAAAATAGGAGGAAAGGTTTGAAAAACCAAGAGAAAACTAGAACCTTTCTTGAAGAAAACAAGTAAAAACTTTGAAACAAAACTCCTACCTAAGGAAGTCTTTGAAAGGATGAAAGAAAGCTTGATCCTTGAAGAAATGAGAAGACAAAATCTTCTCTTGGAGGAGGATGTGTGTTCGGCCAAAGAGGAAGCTCAAGGAAGATGATTTTTCCTTGAGTTAGCAAGCTTGGGAATGGAAAGGTTAAGTGTTTAAGAGGTGGTTTGAGGTGAGGGAGTGGTGGTTTATGGTTGTTTGTGGTGGTTTGAAGTAGTGGAAATGTTTCTTTGAGGGAAGAAGAAAAAGAGCAAGATGAAGAGAAATTGAGAGCAAATGAAAGAAAAGACAAGACAACTAAACTTGGCAAAGCTTCTAAAGTGTAACAAAGTTCTTCAAGGCTTGGTATTTATAGAAATTTTGCAACATGGAGGCTACACAAGGGAGGGAAGGCCAATGGCCTTGCTTGGCTTTGGGGAGGAAAATATCTTCAACAATTAGTCATTCAAAGGCATGGTTGAAAGCATGGCTAGGTATAGCTCAAAGTATGGCTTGAGGTATGGTCTTTGAGTGAAGCAAAAATCAACATGTGACACTTTCTTGGGGTGAGATTCGGCCAGATTTACAGCCAAGGGAGGAAGAGAAATTGTTCATGTAATTGTGGTTTAGTGATGTATTTAGGTGTTTCTTTGATTAAGGTTTTGGTTAGGAGTTTGTAAGAAAGTGTTTAGGTAAGGTAATGGCTAATTAAGGTTGTCAAGACTTGATTAGGAGAGTGATCTTGCTAGATTAACAATTTAAAATCATTCTTTTGGTCAAATGAGGTATGGGCACAATTCCTTAATTTAAGGAATTGGAGAGAAAACACTATTCAAGATTCCATGACTAGGAATCTTGAATTGAAGAATGTAATTAGAGTTTAACTAAGCAATCTTAGATTCTAATTAATCTTAATAAATTATTTTGACTCTAGATTAATTATCAAAATAAATTAATCTTCGATTAGAGCCTAATATTGCTTAGATTTGCTTAATTACGTCATTAGGCTCACTGTACACTGTTCTAGGGGCAAAATGGTAATTTTGCACTAAAACTCTTGTGGACCTCGGGCTCGACTAAACATCAAATATCACTCATAAACATCATTCCAAACTTCTGGAAAAGTTCTGGGCTCAAACGGCACCTTTACCCGCATAAAACGCTACAGGGTATTTTGGTCATTTATATTCAAACAAAAAATCGAGGCGTTACAAACTAACTCGTGGTTTTATCAAAATATATTGCAAGAAATAACTTATTTATTTAATACAAGTCAAGTACAAAAGGAAGCTATTCTATGAGCTTTAATCTACATAGGTTCTTTACTACATTTATAGACATACATATATGTATAACTATGTACAATAGATACGAGTTCCCACAACTACACTATAGAAACTACAATTTATTCTTTCTTGTAGCTGCATCATTGTCCTCTAGAATCCACCTAGAGACGAACACGAAAACACAAACAAGCAGGGGTGAGAATTTTGAAATTCCAAGGAGGATATCCCTGAAAATACATAATCATAATGTCATCATCATCGTCCCAGCCACTTCGGTTTATCAAGAAAATGCGATCATAGTATATATTAAGTATTCATTTTCAAGTTCTAAAATCATCTTTCCAAAGTGGGTAGCTTTTATCATTCAATCACATATCATACTACTCAACATCATATAAACACTATACGCTAAACCATAACTTAACATGTTGGCCTAAATATTAATACTAAAATCCTTCATTTAGCATATAAAATAAAAGACTACTTTAGGGTAGACTTGATTTTAAGGACTTAGCTCATTCTATACATGATCATTGGATTTACTTTCTCCAATTCTCATCCAGACCTATTTCTAGTCAGGTTTACTTTCCCCGACTTAACTCAAGGATAGTCAGGTTTACTTTCCACAACGGATTTACTTTCTTTAACCCAAGAATTATAAACCTTATGTTTTTCTTGGTAGTCAGGTTTACTTTCCCCAACAATTTACTTTCTCCAACCCAAGAAATATAATCTTATGTTTTTCTTTCGCATATGAGCAATTGTAATAGGCATTTATACCTATGTGTGCCTAACCTCATCAATAAGTTCATATGCTCAATTATTCATATTCATATTATTGTGCTCATGCCATATTAGTAGAAGATGCCATTATTTCATCAATTCAAAGCATCAATTCATTTTCAGCACAATGGCAGATTTTACATATTCATAGCATAATTTATTTGCACATCAAACAATCATTTAGAGGCTATAAAAATTCGCAAGGACGCTTCAATGTGTCCACAACGTCCCTTAAAAATTTCAGAGGAAAAAGTGCTCTCACTCGTTAAAAAATTTAGACAATTTCAGTGCTCAAGGACCCCTTAACCTCAACTCAAAACCCGAAATGCATAATTTTTAACCCTAGCAAATGATTGAATCAATTTCAAAAGAAAAATCATGGTTAGACTTCAAGATGTTATCAACACTCAGTAAAAATTTCAAAGAAAAATCAATCATTTGCTATGTTAAAAAAAGTAGACAAATTTACAGCTTTAGTTTTAATATTTCAGGCAACACATAGTTCACTTCGTTTCTGATTTTTTAAAGCAGTAAACCTTAAAGTCAACACCAAAGAAAATTCATGTAGTTAGTTTAAGATGTTAACTCCATATACCTTTTACAGCTCATGAAATACCCACAAGTATACCAGAAAATTCAAGTTCAATAACTGCCGTGTAAAAACTAAAAACCAGAGCAAAGACCAAAATTCCTTTTAACAAAAATGATTTTTAACTTCATCGAAACACTCCACCAAAATTCATGCATCAATATCAACATAATATCAATCACTATAACTAGAAATTTCACACCTAGCTCATCCAAAACAGATTAGAATAAATTTGAGAAGAAAAGGTAAAGAAACCCTACTTTGAAAGCTCTTGAGCTCTATGCTCCAAAGGATGCCCCCCTTGATTCCTATTCACTCTAAGGACTCCCAATCACACACCAAACCTCCTCTAGGTAGTAAGGAAGTCAGGGATCAAAGTGACAATTGATGGAGGTTTGAGATTTTAATCGGTTAGATGTGTAGGTATTGATGAGTGGAATAACTTTGGTGAAGAAAGTTTGTAATTTTTTGTAATTTTGGGCAAGTGTTTTGATTATTTGAATTTAAAACTTGAGCTTATGAAGAAGACAAAAATGGTGACTGTTTTGCTTTTATCTTGACCGGAATTTTCATGAAAGGAAATGATAAGATGTTGATCTTATGAGTTTATGACAAAATGCATAGTAATTTCAAGTACAAAATGTTTTCTCTTAAAGATAAATGTGGTAATTTTTGTAAGCATAATATTGGTCCTAATAAAGTGGCAATGGTATAGTTTCTTCTAACCGCACACTTGTCTAGTTAGGTGGCAAACTTGCATTGCAAGTTTCATTTGGTGTAAGAAATTGCACATCAATATTTACCGAACGGGCAAAATACCATACCCGAGTAATCCAATATCCCGAAATTTAACTCTAGGTATAAATTCTCATTCCTTACCATTTTTAACCTTAACCATCTTTTTTCTCAAACCCGGACATTTTCTAGTCCGAATTGGGTTTTGGTCTATGCCTGGGGCGCAATATTACTATTCACCCTGGCCCGAAATTTTTTTTTTTTGTATAGGTCCATTGGGCCTTCCTCATGTTGATAAACTATTAGATTTTTAAAATTATGATTAATAAAGCTTGTAACATCCTAATATTTAACCCAATACGCCTAGGACGTATTAAGATTAATTATTAGTTATTACTTCCCTTTGAAACTTGTTTGTAAAATTATTTAGCGAAATACAGGTAAATTTTTTTTTTTTAAATGGAACATGTAAAACAAGGTGCGAGCCATCGTGTACAACGTAAACGAGACGTAAGCAGAAGAGCAAATATATCATGCAATATAAAACAAGTAAGAACACCTCAATCATGAAAACACCCATCCTAATATTAATCACCATAGTTTAGTACATAACTGAAATAATAACATAAAGTCTTACCCATATAAGAATGGGCAGAGCTTGCAGTACATGAAACATAAAGTACAAGAAAGAAAACAGGAGACATACTGCTAATAGATGGAAAAGCTCTCCAAAAGATGGATGCCAAACCATAACTACTCCCTTCCTCGATAAGGGCGCATCTCTAGGCGTCGAGCTAGCCTCCGCTACGTCACCATATCCTCACTGCCCCTCCCAACATCCATGGAAACTCAGGGGCAGATCCTCCGAAAAGGATGAGAAAGGGATCCTCCGATGGATCGCTTCGAGCCTCGGGCGAGGTACTACGGGTAGCCGCGCACTTACGATGGTCGGCACGGCGATTCCGCTCGTCATGAAGTCGCATCCTCTCGAAAATCAAATCATCGCCATAGGGGAGGTCAGGGTGAAGCAAAAGCTGGAGACCGAAAAAGCAAACGGGTGTCCCATGTATGCAAAAATACGTACGCATAACGACCCTCGAAATGGTAGGACTGATGATCTAGATCGTAGTGCAACTCCCACACGGGTGCATCAACAAAAATCACGAACGATGCCATCGCGGTCTGAAGACGTAACGAAAGAGAAACAGAGAGAGGGGTGATAATCTTGCTAAAGAATCTCAGTAGGGAAATCCTCTATCCTAGTGTCATCGTTTACATCCCAGGAACCTTGGGTTTCTTATAAAAAGGTTACACATGCAAAGGTTCATTATGAGGATTTCATAAAAGATAATTATCCAAGGTCCGTGTCTTTTATGATGAATCTTAATGCATATATGCAGCATAGCAAAACATGAATGCATGGCAATACATAGCAACAATAAAACATATCATCAACAATTAAATCACATATATGTGGCATGTAACTTCTCATGATCAACCTTTCGCTTTCATAAGCAGGATACTTCTCATCTTTTCTCATTTCTCAAACTTGTGATATCATGATCTTTAAAAATAATAGTAACCAACCCCTGATACTAGGCTATGAGCTTATACCTTAACTAGTCGTCAATAGTTCTTACTTATCCTCTTGATAAGTGAATCATAATCATAAAAATAACAATCCCGACTTCCAAAGTATGGGCAGGGGACCTAAGGAATCACCCATCATGGGACTTTCTTCCTTCTTTGAAATGCATCAGCTGGTTAAGACCAGTGACTTTGTCCGCTTTGGGAGGCTAATGTCGATGCCTTCACGGTTTTACCTTCTCCTCACTAGCAGGAGAAGTACGTCTAGCTGTGAAATGCTTCATCTGTTAAGACCAGTGACATTGTCCGCTTCGGTATGGCCCCCACGACCATACCCTCCACGGGTTTCCTTTCTCCTCACCGTAAGGAGAAATGCATCTCGGCATGTCACATATAAAATCTTTCTTTTAAAAACTTTCTCAAGTCCCTCAAATTTGACGAAAATTCGGCAGCATAACAACTACACTCCGAATTTCCTCAAATTTGAGTCATGCCACATAACTAAATCACACATATTATTCTCATGAAACTTCCTCAATCAAATAAATCTTTAATTCACAGGAGCATACTCTCCTAACTCATTCATATTCCATATTCTCATGTATCTCAAACATAGCATACCACATCATCACAACAACATGCCACAAATACACATATGGTCTCATATTCAAGGTAATGGCATATTCACATCATCACGAGTATACCCACTCGGTCTCATGCTCACATCACACCTCCTATCTCATGGTGTCTTATGCTTTAGCCCTTACGGGTCTTAAACTTGTGTTCCAATTATCCTAACCTTCATTATGGATTTTTATAACACCTAAGGGATCATTACCTATAATTTTCTCTAATGTTTATGAATTATAACATAACCAAACAGCTCTATGTCTTTTTGGGCAGAATTTTACCTTATGATTACGGGTCCTAGAATCTCCGTCTTTGACCTTTCTAAGTTCCATCTTCGCCTAAGGCTCTATAATTAACTCCTAAACCAATTATGAGGGATTCCTACACATATCCACTAATTATAAACCATTTTTCTTAAGTCCAATTATGCTGAAACAGAATTACAAATTTTGTCCATCTAAGTGTTCTAGAATTCACATTTTAAGTCCTTTCTAGTTACTTGCTCTTTGCTAACTTCCCTAAATCATTTCTTGCTTCACTCAAACATAATTTTACACATTTTAACACCATAAAACAGAATTCATACAGTGGCCAATTGCACAAGGCAGAACCGAAAACATAAGCATCAAATAATCACATAATCTCATGATTTAAAGCATATAAGTTGCTAGTTTCTCTTGGAATCATTTTAGGAACAAAAACTCTTTTAGAAACTAATTAATCTCATTGAAATCACATAAATATGTGCTAGGTCAGTAGCTAAATTATTTAGCTCAAGAAATAGATTTAAAATATAAAACCTTGTCCATAAAGTTCCTTGAGTACACTTAAGCTTAGAAAAGTTCCAAGACTTAGACTATGGGCACTTATGATTAGATGAACTCATCCAAGTCCATCATCATCATCACAAGGCCAAAATGGCATCCTTGAAATGCCTCCATTTTCTAAAACTTTATGCAAGATACTTGGGCAAGTCTTTGAGCTCTAGGACATTTAAGTGATGGGATAAACTTAAACATGCAATGCACTTATTTTACTCTTCATTAGAAAATAAAGTGAGTGCATAAAATAAACATGAGATGTAAACTCATTATTATCTTTAAAGATTAAGTGATGACTTGAAATATAAACATGAAATGCAAGCTTGGAAATTTAAACATGATAATGCAAGTTCATTTAGTTATTCTTGAGAGTTTAGTGATGGCATCAAAATAAACATGCTATGCAAGGCATAAACAAACATGAATGCAAGTTAATTTTATCTTAACTAGAGCTCTTACAAGACTTTAAAGGAACATCACAACCTCAATCCAAATATGTATCTTAATAACATAAAGTGAGCTTTAGAGTTCCTAGCACCAAGTCTTCAAAGAAGCCTTTGGTTTTGAACTTCATCATCAAGCTCAAGAAAATGGACATAAAGCTCAACACTTTGTCTAAACAAACATACAAGAACTAATTCATATTCTTTATTTTATTGCTCATGGGCTTCAATCTAGAGTAAAACTCTTAGAACGGTCAACCAACTTTAAGGTTGGCAAGGGTAAGCTTAGAGCTCTTTGAAAACATAGGATTAATTTTCTTTAACAAAACTTTTGTGATCTACTTAACATTTTTAGCAAACTTTGTTCAAACAAAGGAAAAGGAAACCGAAATCATGGGGGAAAGGAAGAGGAAATGAAAACTTGTGAAGGAAAAGGAAGGAAAAACCAAAACCATGAGCAAGAAAAAGAGAAAGAAACCACAAGCATATATGGTCCAAGACCAAGTTTTTCAAGCTTTAGAGGTTTCTCACAAGACATCAACAAGTCATTATCTTAAAACCTCATCATCAAGCCAAAGTTCTTCTCATGAAAAGGCCTCTTGGCCGAAAAGAAGAAAAGAGAAAGGAAAGCTTAGAAAACCAAGAGAAAGCTAGAACTTTTCTTGAAAACAACAAGCAAAAACTTGAAACAAAACCCCTACCTAAAGAAGTCTTTGAAAAGGATGAAAGAAAGCTTGATTCTTGAAGGAATGAGAAGACAAAATCTTTCTTGAAGGTGTGATGAATTCAGCCAAGGGGAAAGCCAAGGAAGATGATTTTTCCTTGAGTTTGTAAGCTTGGAAATGGAAAGTTTGAGTGTTTAAGAGATGGTTTGAGGTGAGGGAGTGGTGGTTTATAGTTGTTTGTGGTGGTTTGTGGTGGTGGAAAGGTTCTTTGAGAGGAAGAAGAAGATGAGCAAGATGAAGAAAACTTGGAGAGAAAATGCAAGAAAAAGCAAAAGAACTAAACTTGGCAAAGCTTCTAAAGTGTAACCAAGTTCTTCCAAGCTTGGTATTTATAGAAAAATGAAACTTTGTGGCTGATTTGAGGAGGAAGAGGCCGACGGTTCTCTTGGCCAAAGGGAGGAAAAATGTCTTCAAAAACTTGTCATTCAAAGGCATGGTTGAAAGCATGGCTAGGTATGGTTCAAAGCATGGCTTGAGGTATGGTCTTTGAATGAAACAAAATCAACATGTGACACAAATGCAAGGGTATGCATTCGGCCAGCTTTCAGCCAGGGAGGAGGATGATTTATTCATATAATTGTGGTTTAATGATGTGTTTAGGTGTTTCTTTGATTAAGGTTTTGGTTAGGAGTTTGTAAGAAAGTGTTTAGGTGAGGTAATTGGCTAATTAAGGTTGTCAAGACTTGATTAGGAGGGTAATCTTGATAGATTAATAATTTAAAATCATTCTTTTAGTCAAATGAGGTATGGGCATAATTCCTTAATTTAAGGAATTGGAGAGAAAATACTATTCAAGATTCCATGACTAGGAATCTTGAATTAAAGAATGTGATTAGAGTTTAACTAAGCAATCTTAGTTTCTAATTAACCTTAATAAATTATTTTGACTCTAGATTAATTATTGAAATAAATTAATCTTCGATTAGAGCCTAATATTGCTTAGGTTTGCTTAATCACGTCATTAGGCTCACTGTACACTGTTCTAGGGGCAAAATGGTAATTTTGCACTAAAACTTCCTGGACCTTCTGCTCAACTAAACATCAATTATCACTCAAAAACATCATTCCAAACTTTCTGGAAAAGTTTGGGCTCAAACGGCACCTTTACCCCGTAAAATGCTAGGGTATTTTGGTCATTTTGAGCCAAAAGTTTAGAAAATGAGATTTTCACCTCGAATATTAAACATAACATATATGATCCCCTTCAAACATTGAGTTGACCCATTAGAACTGCGTCGACTGCCCTTTAATTGGGTAAAAATGACCTCAAGGGTATTTTGGTCATTTGTACTCAGACAGAAAATTGGGGCGTTATAAAGCTCAAATTAATTTTTAACTAATTTTTAGGTTGTTAGGAACTCGAGTTGGGGGTTTTTAAAGGGTTGGGGGCTTATTAAATCAAAAGGCGTTATTTCAACAATGTTCACGTATCAGGGCACCACTATAGGTTAGTAGAGTGCCCAAACTCTATCAACCCAAACCCCTGACTACTATAGCAATGACACCGCATTCTTCTTTTGGTCTTTTATACATCTAGGGC
The DNA here is from genome assembly GCA_030441495.1 of Dalbergia oliveri. NCBI lineage: Eukaryota > Viridiplantae > Streptophyta > Magnoliopsida > Fabales > Fabaceae > Dalbergia > Dalbergia oliveri. Next base: position 45,562,862 of record JAMLFY010000004.1, on the reverse strand, counting down.
CCTCCCAACAACACGAGTGGGACCCGAGGGACCCTAATATCATACTAGACTTGTCTAGGGACATATGTATTCGAGGTATTACATGATCATGACGTTAGTTGGGTCATGACAAAAATGTTAGTTCCTATTAAGTTTTTACTTTGATTTATTTGTTGTCATCGAAAACCTTCATGATCTAGGCATTAAGAAAGTTAAACTTGTTCCTTTTGAAGGGCTTGAAGTTAACATAAATGACCTATTTCCATTCTATTGTGCCTACCCAACTCAACACACTCATTATTGCCAAATCATTGAAAAATCCCAAAACAACATCATGTTCCCTTCTCCCAAAGAGTTTGGTTTTCTCAAACTCCAACACCCTCAAGCAAGTGTTACAAGCTAAGAAGAGCATCTAGGTTGGATTGGAGGTTGCTAACATTTTATTCCTTCGGGTCATCAACTCGTCACCAAGTTTGGTATTTCTAAGATCATGTTTCATAGGTTAGGGTTCTTCCCTTTGTGTGTTTTGGAATGGTTGGAGAGCCATAGTGTGATAGCTAATGGCTTTTGCAAGCTTAAACAAACTTATATGGATCATTAATTGTTACATGAAGGAGCTAAGTAGGAAGATCTACCATTTGGGGTCCAATTTCTTAGTGCAATAAGGACACCAATGAAATATCACATAAGGAAAGGAGTAGATAGATGTTAAGGGACAGAGGAAGGAAAAGAAAATAAATTGAGGAAAAAAATATTATTTAATTATCAGTCATCGTGGTGATGATAAACTTGTCTTCCTCACTTAAGAATTCACCTCAAAACATTTAGTAAATTGGAAAGAAAAAAATAACCAAAACAACATAATTTTTTTCTTGGTGTGGATAATGAAAGACTTGAGGATCATCATGCCTTTCCCTTTTTTTCTCTATTACAAATCAATAGGCACTAGCCTATCTTGTCATTGGTTTCAGCATCACCATATTTTACATATGCAAGCAAGCATTGAGCGTGAATTAATTATTTATTAGGGTAAATTATATTGATCTCTTTCAAAGTTTAGTATAATTACATTCAACATCTCTCTATTTTGAAAAATTGTCTCCAAAGCAATATGTGGTTTGCAAAATTTACACTAATCTCTTCTACAAACATTAATTTGTTTATTTAAGAAAAAAAAAGATGACATGTGACATGTTTGTCACTATTAGTGACAAAATTATAATATTTTGAAAATATTTGATATATATACTGATTCAAATACCTCTTCTTTTATCATAAGTTATCATTGTAAGTTTTATCTTCATGTGATAAAAAAGTAATTTTGTTCAATTAATATGTTAACTATTATTAAAATATTATAATTTTTTCATTAATAATTATATATATGTCACATATCATCTTTTTTTGTCGCTTAAATGGATGAACCAATATTTATGAGGGTTGCTAATGTAGTTTGTGAAAATTTTATAAAATAGATCGAGGAATGCTTAATATAAATAAGGTTTAATTATTCTTTGGTCTCTATAATTTTACTCAATTTTTAATTAGGTCCATATAGTTTAAAAATTTGTAATTGGATCAGTATACTGTATAAAATTTTTCAACCAAGTCCATGAGAATAACAACATTTGAAAAAATGAAGTATTCCAAATATATTCCATCTACACCTATTTCCATTTTGTTCTCCACCATACATCCTCCCTCCCCTTCCATCCATCAGACTATCGGCAAAATTGAGTTATTAGTGGATTTATTGGTGGAAAAGAAAGGAATAACAAAAAATTTCATTTTGAAAACTATTACTAATGGATTTTTCTGCGTTAATCCGTTAGTGATATTTGTGTCATCTAGCATCAAATTTAGCATGAACATTACCAGCGGATTTTATCACTAGTAATTTATCAATATTTTTTAAAAAAATAGCTCGCTCCTGGCAGATTTTTTTGCCAATAGTATTACAGATGAATTTTTTTCATTGTATTGAAATTTTTAAAAACCATACATGATTGTTGAAATTACTAGCATATTTTTCTTACGGTAGTATTATCAGGAGATTTTTTTGCTGGCATTTGAATTTTCAAAAATTGTGTTTGACTATTGAAGTTGGTTATGGATTTAATAGCGAAAAAATTCCTTGATAATAGGCTAATTTTTTTATTATTTTGATATTACCGACAGATTTTCCGTCGATAATTGGTTAAGAAAATAATTCTTTCTAAAAATTGTAATATCACTGATGGATTTTTCCCTGGTAATAATATAAGTGAAACGCCATAGTTTTGGGGTTAAGTAATCGGCAAAAATTCAGTCGATAATGGTTAAAAATCTGCGATAAGTGTTTTAAATATCCAACCACTCGTTCTCTTCCCCCATTTCTTCTCTTATCTGCCTTTCTCTTCTTCATCGTTTTCGCCATTGCTCCACCATCGCGTTGCCATTTTTTGTAAAGAAACCATGATTGCCTTTGTTTTGAAGTTCTCTACGTTTTAATCAGTTTTATTTTTTTTATATGGTTTTGTTTTTGTTACCCTTTTCCTTTTTTTTTTAGATCTATTGTCTCTGCCACCATTGTTGCTCACTCACGGCTCACCCGTCGCCTCCATCAAGACACTTTTATAAGTGAGTCTTTTTTTTTAAGTACTAATTATTTTTTAAGTACTAATTAGTTTTATTTTTCAGTTTTGCCATCATTGCTCGTCACTATTGTTGTCGAAGTCGTTGCCGCTATTAGAGTCACACATGAAATTTCAATTTTTTTTAAAAAGGTGTTTTTCGATGGATGTTTCTATCGGTAATATATAATTAAAAGTTCTAAATTAATATTATCAACGGAGTTTTCCTAAGGAAGTCAATTTTTTTGTTTCTCTAAAATCATTCCTTAGGAAAAAATTTGACGATCAAAAAATCCGTTAGTAATGGTTTCCCATTGATGAAGTTTTTCTAGCCTATTTCCGATAGATTTTTTTTTTATATAAAATCGTTGATAATTCCCTCGAAACAATTATTAGTGGATTTTTTCCGATGGTAATAGTTTCCAACGATGTTATTACCATGCATTAAAATTGCCGAAAAATCCACCGATAAAAATATTTTCCATCGAAAATGAGAAAAATTCATCAATAACAAGCATTTTCTAGTAGTGCCACCCACCACCCACCATCAAAACCACCAAACAACCAAAAATATCTGTCTCCTTTAAGTCTCAATTTTCTAGTTGTGCCACCCACCACTAAAACCACCAAATAGCCAAAACCTCTCTCTCCTTCACATCTCAAACTCATTCACTCACTCTCCTTGTAATTATAACTTTAACTAATTATTAGTATTATTTTGTACCAAACAAGGCAGATCTTTGAAATTGGAGATTCAATGTGTAATACCCTGAAATTTATTTCAAAAAATTTTATTTGAATTTTATTAATGAGAATTTCATGAAGTAGATAAAATTAATCTTAATAAGAACGGCTTAGTGAAAAGAAAAAAAAAACATGAATAGTCATCGTGCAAGCCCTGGAGGCCCATTGGACCACTGAAACCCTAGAATCGGGACCAGAAAATGTTTGAGATTGAGAAAACATATGATTAAGGTTAGGAAGGGTTAGGAATAAAAATTTTAGACCCTAAATTTAATTTTGGGTAATATTTGTTTTATGGGTACGGTATTTTATCCGTTCAATTAAATTATGATGTGTAGTTCCCTACACTATGAAACTTGTAGTGCAAGTTGGACAACTAATGTGACAAGTGTTTGGCTTAGGAGAAGTCACACCATTGCCTTTGTAAATAGCCAATAAGAGCAATACAAAATTTCACCATTTATCTTTACGGAAAACATTTTATAATAGAAATCAATGTGTATATTATCTTAACATGAATGAAATAAAATATCTTACCATTTTCTTCTCTCAAGTTTAGCAGCAACCCCCATATACAACCATCTTTATCTTCTTCCTCTAAGAAATACAAGAACCCTAGCTAGAAATATGACATCTTCCCAAGTGCATCATCATTCTTAAGCCATGACATTATACTTAGGAGTTGTTACTTATAAATTTAGCGAACCTTGCTTCAGTAGCTATAGCGTATTGGAGCGAATCGAGTAGTAACTAATACATAACTCTACATAAATATATAGGGAGGAAATATAGTATTTATAGATTACATATCCAAATACATGAAAATACTGTTCTATGAGCTTTAACACACATCTATCTCACTTAAATAGTTATACAATAGAAACTACTACTAGTCTTTAGCTATCGAGCTATTCTGATTTATGCATTTGCAGCATGAGCAACTTCTTTATTCTCTTGTGCTATCTAGAAATGACACGAGAACACACAAAATAGGGTTGAGAATTATAAAATTCTCAGTAGGTATCCCCAAATACAAAGTTATAAATGTTATCGTCATCGTCTTAGCCACATTGGTTTATTAGAAAAAAGGTGATCATGCATTACATATCAAATATTCATTTTTAAAGTTCAAAATCATTCTTCTGAAGTGGGTTTCTTTTAACATTTAATCACTTAATACACATATATCATAATGCTCATGATCATAGTAAATAATACTAAACAAATAATTCAATATGATATAAGTATGCATATGATAAAATGCAGTGATTTTTAGTGAAATTATCTTTACGTGCCCTTGATATGTCGAAGGGATCTCATGTATATATTTCTCATTTTCACGCGCCCTTGACATATCAAAGGGGTTTTGGTTTTACTTGTGACCATATAACTCAATTCCATGCATTTTTCTCTTTTCATCGACATAGGAAAGACTTCGTTCATATCAAATCGAATCAATGGATAATATCACACATGGGTAATAGATTGCTTAAGGACTAAGCTTATTCTTATACGTGATCATAGGAGTTAATTTTTTTTTCTTTTCAAATCACACACGAATCTATTCCTAGCCAGTACATCTACCAACTCACAATATCTCTAAAGAAGTTCCTCTTTTTGCCTTCCCCTTCATTCAACATAAGTCTTGTTTCTGTTTTTTCCCATATATTCTCTTTTGTCACATATATGCATCATTTACTTTTCTTTTTCCAAATGGATGCATAAATCACATTACAAAACACGCGAGTTATCGACAAAATGTGTGAAATCCGAGCAAAAAAATTTCTTTTGGGTTTCAATCATTACCGATGGAATAAGTCGGTAACTAATTTTTTCAGTCAGTAAACTTCGTGCCAAATAGCGCCAAATATGGCATGCACATTATGACAAAAAAATCCATCGGTAACTAAATGAAATTATTTTTTTAAAGGAAATTAATTTTACCGATGGAATTTTCTTCGATAACCAATTCAAATTATTTTTAAAAATAAAATTTAATATTACCGATGGATTTTTCTATCAATAACTAATTGGAATCATGTTTTAAAAAATTTTATTTACCGATGGATTTTTTCATCGATAATTAAAATTCTGGATATAGCTTCTTAATTCAAATTTTCATCAGTAATTTAAAATGATAACGGTGTTTCAACTTTTCATCCATTCATTATTTCTTTCTCTCCCTTCTTAACACACACACACTCTCTCAAAAGGTAGCACCACCCCCTTCCTCCCCAAACGCGCGACCACCCTTCCCTCTCCGAACACCGCCGACCATGCCTCCTCCTCCTCGCCATGCCAGCCCTTCCCCCAACACCCCTTCATCTTGTTTTTCTTCCATAGGAGAAAATCTACAATGGAGAAGAGAGTCAGGTCAAGAAGAAGAAGAAGACAAGGAGCAAAGCAGATATGCACAAAAGCAGATCCAAAAAGAAGTAGAAGTGGATTCATAGAAGCATATTTGTAGAAGCGAAGGGCACCTTGGCACAGGGAGACAAAGATAAAGGAGCACGTGGCCGCGACCTCAGTGAACCTTCCTTTTCACTTTCTCATCTCACGATTGCTTCCTTTCTTTCTTTTTCCAGCTTAGAAAATATTGAGCTATGGGGGAGTTGATGTGCTTGACTTGTTTTGGTGAAGTTGAGTCCTTGAAGCCCAAAGCTTGGAAGTATGGTAGGGGATTTCTTGCTTAAAGCTCTTTCCTTTGTGTTATTAGACTCTAAATGAGGCTTGAATGTAAATCTCTTAGCTTGCCATGTTTAAGTCCAAAAATACGATGGTTTACATGGGTTTATAGTGTGCGTTTTCTTCTTGAAATTTTCTGGTTTCAATGGCTAAAAATGAAGGATGGTGTAGTGTGTTTTGTTTAGTTGGAGGAATAAGGGTCAAAGGATAGGATTTTGAGCACTTGAATGTTGTTGTTAATGCTGAAATTTCATTTGAAAACCTCCTTTCACTTGCTTTTTTTTTTTTTTACGGATGGGTACTCCCTTGGGGGAACATATAGTTATGTTGTTGTGAATTGAAAAGTGATAAAGTATGACATTTGACCAAATCATGCCACTTGTCTAATTTATGTATGGGTATGAAATTGGTTACAATTAAAGATTTAATTCATGTATCATGTAACAACGTGTGGAATTTATTTTTGGGGATAGCCCCTTTGGCTTTTGGCGTGGCAATGTTAGTATATTCATTGCATGGAACATGATTTAAGCTTGGTTTTCAACTTGGTTTCAAGCCTGGAACATCATTTTCAAGCTTGGTTTCAAGCTTATGTATATAACAATTTCATGTAGGAAAGAAAAATATATAATAACAATTTCAGCATTCTTGTGTTTGAATGGAGTAATAGCAAATTAGTGGTTTGTGCAGCAAACATTTTAAGTGATGGAAAAGAAAAATTGCAGCATTTGTATGCTTGGTTTAGTGTGGCAGTTTTGTTATGTCTTGGGGGTTTGGGGGCTATTTTAATTGTGTGTGCAAGAGGCTATGTTCAAATAAGACTTTGGCTCTTAAATGTTGATTTTAGTTTCTCAAAATTGTCATAAACCACAATTCTTTTTGTGCTTTAAAATTTGACAAGCAGGGTAGAGTGTCTTGTTGTGGTTTTGTTGATTTCATAAGCAAAAAGAGTTGTGAAATTTGTTAATTCTCAAGCCTAGTATGGTTTACTTTTTCATGCTAGCTGGAAAAGTTTTTGCACTAGTTTAGGAGTGTATAACTGATGGTTTGTGGGCCTCAAAGAGAGGGGTTAAGTTGTATGTGTATTCTAAGGTCAGGATGTCTGTTTTTAAACAAAAAAAAGGGTGAAAATGTTGGGTTTCAAGGCTTGAAATGTTATTTACGAGTGTTTGAAAGAAAAATTATGGTTTGGTGTTTTAAAAGAGAGAAAAATGTAAGTGTAGTGCGAGTTTAATAATTTTAGAGTTAGCATTGTTGCTTTAGTTTGCTGAAACTATTTTGTTTTCCTGGATTGATATATGTATATATTGAAATTAATTTTTTGGTATGTCTTAATTTCAGCGGAGGTTCTGCGAATTTGTTTTTAGTTTAAAGAGTGGAATCTTAATTTAAGGGGGTGCTGTCAAATTTTTGTTAAGTTAAAGAGCACAAACTATTTACTGAAAAGAATTTTACTTTCAGAAGATAATTTGTTTTGAGATAGTTATAATTAAATTAAATTTTAATTATAAAATTGTAAACATAATGCTTTAAATAGTAAATTAATCTGTTCCTTATTCTTCTATTAAGTAGAAGAATGTAGCTAGTCCACTCACTAGGACGCTCTTGGAAAATTTATACTAGTAGTAACAAAACTAATTTGATAGATCAACATTCATATTGATCATACAACTCACTCTAATTGCAAGTTACACTAAAGGACACATAGCTTAATGCTTGGTACTTTATCTTTTTGTTTACAATGCGTTGAATTTCAATGTTTTGTATTATGTTCACTACATTGAATTTTGTCTTCAGGTCCTTTAAAGTGCACAAGTAGCTTGTGTTTAGATGAAAAGCTCTTTGTGCAATCACTTTGCAAGGTGATTTAATTGTTGAAAATTTATTCAACAAACTCGTATTTCTATTGTACGCAAGAACAACCTTTGTTATAAATATCCTAATTGGATGGGAAAGTAAGTTTATAACATTAGATGGCTATCTCCATTCTAAGCCTAAAGCACACTCTCTCTATCTCTACTTTCGTCAATTATCTTTAAGCCTATCAGTGGCTCCACTCTATATAAGCATACTAGATCTTTGATTAGAAATTAGAAATTTTGGGTTGAAAGCAAATATTTATTACATATACTGTTTTAGGATCAGGAAAAGTTTCTGTTGTTAAATATGATTCTAACAACATTATCCTTATTTTTGCAGATTTTAATTTCTATATCAAAAACTAGTTCCATCATTTTATACATGAAGAATGTTGAGAAGCTCATTTTTCAATCACCAAGGTTATACAATTCAATCACCAAGCTCATTCTTCAATCACCATAGAGATGGTGTCTTTTTAGAAGAAGATGCAGGCTCCTCCAAACCGCTAGACACCGATAATGATGATGATGAAGGTGATGGCAATAGCAATGGTGATGCTGACGATGATGATGATGCTGATGATGATGCTATAGACTTCTCATGATCTGAGTTCTTGTTTTTTCTTTCTGTTATGTGTTAAACTTTTTATATTTGTGTTGTACACTTTCTGACATTTTTATCTATTTTACATTTTGAACTTAAATTCGTTGCGCTTATTATTTATTAGGAATTTTTTTTATCATTTTTTATTATTAAATGTATTTATATATTTATAATTAGCTTTAAATAAAAAATAAACTCTTAAATGTTCAGGTAACACACAAATTCTAGAATATTTATTTAAAAAATAATAATTATGGATGAATTTTTTCGTTTATAAAATAAAGAAAAAAATTAAAATAAAAAAACTTAACGATTACTGATGGATTTTTCCATTGGTAATTTAAATAAAAATATTAATAAAATTTAAAATTATCGATAGAAAAATCCGTCAGGAAACTAAAAAAAATAAAGAAAATTATAAAATTCAATAATTACTAATGGATTATTCGTCGGTAAAATAAAAATAAAAAAAATTGTAAAATTCAATAATTACTGATGGACTTTTTTGAGGAAACTCTGAAATTAAAAAAATTACAAATTAAATTAAAAATTACCAACGAAAAAATTAGTCGATAATAATATAAATTCCGTTGGTAACACTCATCGACGAATTTTTTTTCATCAATAATGATTTCCGTACGTTATTACCTGTTAAAATCCGTCAAAAAATCCGTCGGATCTATTCATCAACATAGGGAAGAATTCATTCATACCAAATCGAATTAGTGGATAACAGCACACATGGGTAATAGACGCTTATCAAGACTAAGCTTATTCCTATACGTGATCATAGGACTTCATTTTTTTCTTTCCAAATCACACATGGATCTATTCCTAGCCGATATATCTACCGACTCATAATATCTCTAGGGAAGTTCCTCTTTTTGCCTTCCCCTTCATTCAACATAAGTCTTGTTTTCTGTTTTGCCCATATATCAGAACATCCACAATTGAAGTTTATATATTCTCTTTTGTCACATATATGCATCATTTACTTTTCTTTTTCCAAATGCATGCATAAAACAGACATATAGGTATTCATTCACAAGTAATTTCAATCATGTCTCATAAACTAATCTTTACTTCTTCTAGTATGCATTTATATATCACAAGTCACATGCTTAAATATTCACAATCAAATATTCATGTCATACTAGAACCAAATGCTATTATATCATTAATTAGAGACATTGGTACAATTCCAGAACATTGGGTAGATTTCACACCTCTCTAGCAAAAATTAGTTTGCATATCAAACTATCGAATTCAAGGCTACAAAAATATCCATGACACTTCATTGTATCCAAAAGGTTCTGTAAAAATTTCAAGGCAAAACAAGCTCTATAGCTATGTTAATAAATTTGTAAAAATTCATAGATTAGAAACCACCTATTTACAGTCAACAACCAGAATTCCCAAATTTATTACCATACCAAATAAACATAAAAAATCCTAAAAAAATTTAGGATTAGACTTCAATATATCCTCAACACCTTGTAAAATTTTCAAGTAAAAATTCGATCATTTGATATAGTAACAAAATTAGACAAATTTATAGTTTCAGAATTGGCTTCAAACAACAACCCCAATAGTCTCGATTTTTTATTTTATCAAATTTATAGCTTCATGGAACAATCTTGGGATGTTAGCTTTATCACATAAAATTTGCAACTAAAAAACATATTACAAATACTTCAGAAAAATCGTGAACAATATTCTATTTGTGAAAATTCTAGAATTCCAACATAGTTCCTAACTTATTTTGCAAAAAAGGGTTTTCTAACATCATTTAATCACTCCACCAAATTACATACATCAAGTTCTATATATATACATATGCTAAAACCAAAAATATCTAACCTAACCATTCAATAACTTGTAGATAAAATTTTGAGAAAGAATGAGGTTGTAAAACCTTACTTGTGAAGCTTTAGGGCTTCTAGCTCAGGGTGATCTTCCAAAAATGATTTTCTTCACTTTTAGCTCTTCCAAACAACTCAAATACCTTCCTTCAACAGTGGGGTATGATATCTCAAGTTAGAAAATGGTGATGGATTCAAATTATAATTGGTTGGTTTTGTAGATTATGATAAGTAGAACAAGTTTAGTGAATGAATCTTAGGGTTTCAAGGACTTTAAGTTAGGGTTTTGGGGATTTGAAGCAAGATTAAGGTTTTGAGAGAAAGCAACAATGGGGAGCTATGTTTTCTGCCTCTTGGCCGAAAATAAGGATGATGGAGTGATAAGGTTAGTTGTGTTGTGTTTATCTTAAGTTTAATGGTAGTATTTATCGAGTTTTAAGCTTTTCTTTCTTTCTTTTGGAAAAGAAATGATATCAATGACTATAATTGATTTCTTGGTCAAAGAATGAATCTTGGCCATTCACTTGGCTCTAGATAAGTGGCTTATTTAAACTTAATGAGCAAGTTACATTTTCGGTATTAAAATCATACACCGAAATTTCACCAAATGGATGAGATATTGGTCCGGGTAAAATTATAACAAATGAAAGACTAATATTGAAACTTGCTTAGCAAGTTTTAATTCATGCCACCCACTTGGCAAGATATGATTGGTAGGGGTTACTTGGCCACTAAATAATTTTTATGGTGTTAAAAATAACATATCAAAACTTTACCAAACAGGTAAAACACCTTACCTGAGAAACTTAAAATATATTTATGTGGGTCCCATGCCTAATACTCTATCTCAGTTTTGGGTCTAGTTTCCCTAGCCCAGACACCCTTGGCCTTGGTTTCAAAGTTACTATTTACCTGTGGCCTGGAAATCACTATTCATGCATGGCCTTTTTTTATCAACTTCCGTTGGGCCTTCCTCATCATTTCTAAGACTATCAAATTTTTGAAATTCTCACTAATAAAGTTTAAATTAATTTTTAAATAAATTTTGGGGTGTTACAAGAAATCTCAAATTTCTCTAAAAAACTTCATAACCAAAAAGCACAACCTACATATTATCCTTTGCAACTTTGAATCAACTCCTTATAACAAACCCTCATCTCATCATATCACTAAGTTAGCTGTTGTTCTTGCCCTTACAAGAGGATTTGAGAGGGTTAGATTAATAATTGGGTGGAGAACTCTTGAAAGAAGCTAATTAATAACAAGGGCTAAAGCTTCTAAGAGCCAAGTAGGGCTTTCTTTGACCTTTTTTTTTCCAAAATTTGCTCTAAAAATTACTGAATTGATTTGGCTTGAAATTCTTGGTTCTATTGGTTGATAATACATATATATTGATGTTTCTAATTGAGTGCAATGATTGGATGATGTTAGAGAATCATTTTTCTCAAAATATGTTTTGAGCTTGGATGTTGGAATTCTCAAATTCAAACAAGTAGATGAAAATATATGATTTTTCTGACTTAGTTATAGACCTTATTTTGAGCTGAAAATTTTATCTGATAAGCTAACATATTAAGGTGTCTCCAGGATTTTTCTTTAGTCATTTTAAGCACTTTTGCTATTTTTAAAATTCAAGAACTGAGTTGGTCAGGGTTTTACCTGAATAGTAAATTCTGGAGCACTAAATTTGTCTAATTTTTTTATTATATCAAATGATCAAATTTTGACTTGAAATTTTTATAGGATATCCCCCAAGACTATATTTGGGGAGATTTCAAAACCACTCTTTCTTCCACGTTGCTAGTGCTATTGGCTTCTATCCACTAAATCCAATTTTGTAGATTTTTCATTTTTCTAAATGCACTTCCTTAAAACATGGTCATGGACCACCCAACATACAAGCTAAATGAAAACCCTTCATTTCAAATTTTACTGTGTGAGATGTGGCAACGTAGAACAACAACCAACCCATACTTTCATTCTCCATTGTGTAATCTAGCTATGCCAACATACTAGCTGAGCTATTCACCTTTCTTGTTATTTTCTTTCTCATGAATCGATTAGCTGAAAAAATTTTGAAGCTAAGTTTGACTAATTCCACCTTCATGATTTAGGAAAAAAATTTAGTCTTCAGGATCAAAGCACCAGAAAGCTGCACGAGTTTCTTGCCACACCACATCAAGGATAAAGAGGATCACAAAGATATATTAGGCGTTTTGGTTCTCATTGGCATAAAGAAAGGGCAAGGGAGAAAGAGAGAGATGGCCATTCACCACCGTTCACCACCGTCAACCACCGTCCGCCAATCGTCACCGAGACAACCATCAGCAACTCTATCGCCTCCTCTACTCCTCCACAATCGCTCTTCTCCCTCTTGTGATGCCTTTGCCTACCCCATCCTCTTCCACTTCCACGCCTTCCTCACCCACACCCCAATGCCTTTGAGTACTTCGTCTCTAGAGCCCTCTCCACCGAACACATTGCACTCTCCGACCTCTCTTTTCCCTCTAACTACACCATCCTACACCATCCTCTTCCGATTTGTAAGCCCCAAGGTATGTTCACCTCACCCATGATAGAAAGAATGCTTTGCGATGGTTAGCAAAGGGTGAGGACCAAAAGCAAAGGTTTGGCGTCCCAACAAATATGGGAAATGAGGCAATCGACTAGCTCTAGTGATGAGAGGGGTATGGTGGTGTTGCGTCGCGCTCTCTTGGTGAACTTTGCTACACCCTCCCCACGCTACCACCACCCTAGCTCACCCCTTATATTCGTTGTTCGGTTCACTTCATCCTTCTCCTTCTTCTTTAATCGTCATTAGATTTTAATGTTGTCTTTGTTGGTATTTTTCAAATCTAAGTCAAACCAATACGCAAACACATCTCTGATCCAAATTGAGGGAGTGAACACTAAAGAAGAGGTAGCCATTCTTATATCTTTGATTTGGTTTCTTTAGCTGCAATTTGTTTTAACTCTTCATGGCTTATGTTCAAGAACTTTCATCATGGAAAAATATGTGAATCCTGTGTTCATGGAATGGAATATATTTATATATTTATTCTTTTACATATTTTCTGATACATATTTTTCCACTGTTGATGATCAAGAATGTGATTCACACACTTTATGACCATTTCCTCTATATGGTTTGAAGTAGATAATGTAGGTACAACCAATGTCAAATCATGCTTCTTATGCTTCATGACATTAGTTTACAAATGCTTCTAATTTGATTGTAAACAAGGGTGAATTGTTGATACTATCCTATTTCATTTAAGAGTTTTTGGACTTTATTTACTATTGTTGATCATATAGTTGTTCTTTACTTTTAATCATTAATGAGCTTTTAAGATTCAATTTGCTTTTGGGATTACCTTTCTTCTTCTTCTTTTTCCTTTTGGGCTATTCTTATAGCATCTTTTAGTTTTCTTGGTGTATATACATTTTAGTTTTATTAAGGAAGGCCCTTATAAGGCATATAATGGTAGTCCTTTAAGCAAAGGTATATTGATATAAAGTGCTTATTTTTTCATGTTGTTAATTAAAGTGTATCTATGCATGATTGGTACTTGGAGTGGTGTTAAATGAAAATCAATTGTTAGGTTAGTTGATATTGTTTTATCCTGGTCCTTATACAATAAAGCCTTTCCATTTTACAAATTTGAGAGGATCAAGTTCATTTTATATGGGTTCTATACTAACCCTGTTATTCCTTCTCTTTTGTTCTGTTATTCTACCTTACAAATTTCCTTAATGGTGTATAGAATATTCTTTTTAATTTATTTATCTAAGGAGCTGAGCTTGAATACCTTTATGCACATTGAACTGTCCTTTGATATATGCAAGGATGTTGTCATGTTGGAGCTATAGATTATGTCAGTTTCATTACATCTAAGAAATTACACTATTTCCAATGAGTTGGTGTCATAGATCAACTACTAATACATTAAGATATTGAGATATGTTTATATGCATTCATAGATTGATTAAGTTTTTGGTTTTCATATTAATCTGAATACAAATTGGTTAGATGAATTTATCCATAGATTATGTAACAAACTAATCTCGCTATTCATGCATTCCAAAGGTTTTGCTATTGATGCATTCCAAATATAATTTGATTCTCTGTATGGAATATGAGAACCCTAGAATGTGGGAATTGGTTTAACCATTTTTTCCTCATATGTCCTATCTCATTCTGTGTTGTGATCATTTGTAGGAGGTAGATCCTATGGTTAAACAGGAGGACATTAGTGGTGCTGATGGATGGATAATTGCTCTCTTATCTAGCTGGCGCAATTCTTGGAATTGATGAGGCCATGAGCTTTGCTAAATGCTGAAGTAAGAATACTGTGATTGAATGCATTTTGATTTATGTTTGTGCTTGGACTATATGAAAAGGATAGACACAACAGGATATGTACCTATTATTTGTATAGTCATCTCAAACTATTCTAGGTCAAGGATGATTTTTTATACTATAGATATAGAAAGGACTTATCACTGTAGGAATTAAGCTTGTAGCTTATTCATTTCAATTATTTACTTATTGTCTATAGGGGTTTAGTTGTGCTTAGCCATGTGTATTGAGTCCATTATCTATTAAATGAACAAGTTTAAAGCTTGCATGCTTCAATAATACAGTAGATTGCAACCTAAGTCTGGTTTCAATAGGTATGATATGATCACAGATTCAAAGTGTTTCCTTTCGTTAGCTTTCCATAGTTTCATCAGGAAAGCTTTTTAGAATAGACTTTTTGTAATACCCTAAAAATTATTTAAAAATTAATTTGGGCTTTATTAGTCGTAATTTCAAAAATCTGACAGTTTTAGCAATTATGAGGATGGCCCAACGGACGTGTTAAAAAAAACCCAAATTTCCAGGCCGGGTGAATAGTGACCTTGTGTGCCCCAAGCCCATCAGGACAACGAAACCTTAGATCTAGGACCAGCAAATGCCCGGGACTAAGAAAAGAGAGGGTTAAGGTTAGAAATGATAAGGAATGATAAGTTATACCTAGAATTAATTTTTGAGTAGTGTTTGATTATGCAGGTACGGTGTTTTACCTGTTTGATAGAGTTTTGATGTGTGGTTTTTAACACTACAAGTTACTTAGTGGCCAAGTAACCTTTACCAACCACTTTATGCCAAGTGGATGGCAAAGATTGAAACTTGAAAGTAAGTTTCAATCATGGCCTTTCATTTATTATATTTTACTCTGAGTCAATATCTCATCTATTTGGTGGAATTTCGGTATGCGATTTTAACAGAAAAAACTACTTGCTCCCCAAGCTATATTGAGCCACTTATCTTGAGCCAAGTGGATAGCCAAGATTCATTCTTTGGCTATCCAATCAAATCCTAGTCATTCATATCATTTCTTTTCCCAAAAAGAAAGAAAATTACACTTTACTTACATAAATACTACATTTATATCAAGATAAAGATGAGCTACCCAACCTTATCACTCCATCATCATTAATTTCGGCCATAACCCTCCAAGAACACCTCCTCCACTGTTCTTGCTCCCAAACCCTCATTCTTGGTTTCAAATCCCCAAAACACTAGCACAAAATCACTAAAACATTAAGATCCTTTCATAAAACTTGTTCTACTCATCAAGATCTATCAATCCAACCCGATTGGAATTTGAAATCCCTACTAATCCTTACCTTACTATCACACACCTCACCAATTTAGGAAGGATTTGGGGTTGATTTGCAGGCCTTGAAGTGAGCAAAATCCTTCTTGGATCACCCTTGGAGCCAAGCACCCTAAAGCCACCAAAGTACGATTTTCTTTGACCTTTTCTTTCCAAATTTATTCTGAACATTTCTGATTGGTTTTGGTCTAAAATTTTTCATTGTATTGGTTGATAATATATGGATATTGATGTATTAATTTTGGTGTGTTTGGATGATGTTAGAAATCATTTTTGTCAAAAGGAATTATGGACTATGCTCCTAGATTTTCGGATTTCTCCTAGGGGGATTGCTCACGAATTTTCTGGTGTAATTGTAGATATTTTTATGAGCTAGGAAAATTATATGTTGAAGCTAACATCCTAAGACAACTCTATGAATTTTTGTGGTGCATGATAAGGACTCTAACTGCTTTAAAAAAATCAAGAATTGAAATGGTATCCATGCTGCCTAGATTATTGGAACTGAAGC
This sequence comes from Dalbergia oliveri, assembly GCA_030441495.1. Taxonomy (NCBI): domain Eukaryota; kingdom Viridiplantae; phylum Streptophyta; class Magnoliopsida; order Fabales; family Fabaceae; genus Dalbergia; species Dalbergia oliveri. The sequence continues at coordinate 45,546,343 of JAMLFY010000004.1, read as the reverse complement.
TGTGAATTTGTCTAATTTTATTACCATAGCAAATGATTCAATTTTCCTTTGACATTTTTTAGACTGTTGGAAACATCTTGAAGTTCAACCATGATTTTTCTTTTGAATTGATTCAATCATTTACTAGGGTTAAAAATTATGAATTTTGGGTTCTGAGTTGAGATTAAGTGGTTTCTGAGCACCAAACTTGTCTAATTTTGTTAACATAGTTACAGAACTCTTTTTGTTTTGAAATTTTTATGGAACCTTGTGGACACATTGAAGTGTCTTGGGTGATTTTTATAGCCCCTAAATTGATTGTTTGATAAGCAAATAAATTTGTGCTACAATAGTGTGAAATCTGTCAAATTGCTAGAAATGAACCCAAACCTTGAATTAGTAAAGTAATGACATTTGGTTCAAGTATGATGTATGTGAATGCATGCTAGCAACTTAAAAAATTGATTTATGAGACCTGATTGAAAATTATATTATAAACGGATGTTTATATAAGCTTGATGATGATGTATATACTAAGTAGATAAAAAGTCTCATTTAATGGGAAAAAGGCACGAAAATGCCCCTTTAGTCTATAAAGGGCAGAGGAAGGTCCCCTGAATGTGTAAAGGGCATGGGAAATGTCCCCTTCAATGTACCGACGGCACATAAAGTTGAGAATGAATTATTATGATGTTGAACAGTATGACATATTTATATTGAGTGATTGAGTAAGTAAAATAAACCCACTTTGGAAGAATGATTTTTGAACTTTAAAATGAACCTTTGATATATGTTGTATGCTCACAATTTTACTAATAAACCAAAGTGGCTGGGACGATAACTATGACATGAGTTTCATTATATGTTTTGGGATGCCTACTGAGAATTTTAAAATTCTCACCCTTATGTGTTTGTTTCCGTGTCGTCTCCAGGTTGATTCTAGAGAAAAATTAAGCCCCCACAAGAAAGACTGAATTGGAATTTCTGTAGTTTGGTAGTGGAACTCGTATCTATTGTACTTTATTGTATATGTGTCTGTAAATATAGTGAAGAACAGATGTGTACTAAAGCTCATAGAAGAGCTTTCTTTTGTACTTGGCTTGTACTAAATAAATACTTTGTTTCCTTGCTATATATTTTGATAGAACCACAAGTTAGTTACTACACGATTTGACCGATTCTTGCTATAAATAATTAAGAAAGGTATGCAAATTTATAAGTAACAACTCTCGGGTACGATGTCATGACTTAAGGATAAGGTTGTACTTAGGAGAATGTTACATTATGGTATCAGAGCAATTCATCCTTGTAGGACTTTGAGGAATGGACTGGCTATGCTTCCTCAGTCAATGTCATGCATTATAATTCTGTATATGTGTATGACATGGTTGGAAATGTTGTGGGTTACTGCCACACTTAGCTTGGTATTGAGCCTAATCAACTCAATAATTCTTGTTTGGTGTGATAGGAATCGATGACTTCACATCGGCATACTAGGAACGGTGATGAAACGGTATGATGGACACTTTCCGTGAAATGGCAGCTGCCATGAGAGAACAAGCTATAGTAGCTAATAGGATGATGGAAAGGTTGGATCGATATGCCGAAGGAAATCTAGTTTGGAACCCTGGAGAGCAGAAGTGAACATAAAATACCAGAAGTTTGCTGAGTTCAGGAAAGTAAATCCTCCGCCTTTCCGAGGAACTTTCAATCTAAATAAAGCGAAGAATGGATCAAGGCTATGGACAAGATTTTCTTGGTTCTTCCTTGCACTGAGATCCAGAAAGTGGCTTTTGCTACTTACATGCTGGAGGTGAATGCAAAATTTTGGTGGGTTGGCACTAAGGGGTTGTTCGAAGCTTCTCAAACTGAAGTCACCTGGGATATCTTTAAAGAAGCTTTCTACCACAAGTACTTCCCGCTTTAGTGAGAAATGCAAAGAAGTTGGAGTTCATGGCACTCAAGCAAGGATCTACAAGTATAGTAGAGTATATGGCCAAATTCGAAGAACTCTGAGTTTTCTACAATTTATCAACGTGACCAAGATGAAGCTTGGAAATGCATGAAGTATGAAGGAGGTTTACATGAGGACATCAAAGTTGTTGGTCTCTTAGAGATCAGGATTATGCAACCTTGGTGAACAAGTGCCGTCATGCAGAGGACTCTAACAAGAAGCTAACAACCGCTCAATCTACTAAAGAAATTTCTAATAAAAGGTTGGCCCTTGAAGATCAAGACTATGAGGATGACCCGCCCTTGAAGAAGCAGTTTCAATCAGGTCCACATAAGAATAAACAACAATGGCCAACCACGAGCCAAGATTGTCCAAAATGTGGGGAGAACCATGGGGGTAGACCTTGCTTAGCTGGGAAAAATGTATGCTATCGTTGTGGAAAACTAGGACACATAATGAGAGAGTATCCAAATAGAAATTCAAAACCAACTACAGAGCCACAACACCAGGAGTAGGTCTTCACCATAAGTGTCGAGGGGACATCACCACCTAAAAATTCGATCTAAGGTAGGAACATGTAGGATTTGATTGAATTTTGAATTGTGTGTGAATTCCTTGTTTGATTTATAAAATTTGTCCTTTGAAATTGTTTTCAAATGAATTTTGAGGATAAAATTCGTTTTAAGGTAGGTGGTAATGTAACACCCTAAAAATTATTTAAAAATCAATTTGGGCTTTATTAGTCATAATTTCAAAAATCTAAGTTTTAGCAATGATAACGATGGCCCAATGGACGTGTTAAAAAAAATTTCCTAGCTGGGGTGAATAGTGACATTTCCCCCCATTAACCGAAATCCGGAAAGGGCTGAGAAAAGAGAGGGTTAAGGTTAGAAATGATAAAGAATGAGAAGTTATACCTAGAATTAATTTTCGAACAATGTTTGATTACCGAGTACGATGTTTTACCCGTTCGATAAAGTTTTGATGTGCGGTTTTTAACACCGTACAAGTTACTTGGTCGCCAAGTAACCTTTACCAACCACTTTATGCCAAGTGGATGACAAAGATTGAAACTTGAAAAGTAAGTTTCAATTATAGCCATTCATTTATTATATTTTACTCATGAGCCAATATCACATCCATTCGGTGGAATTTCGGTGTGCGATTTTAACATTGAAAAAGCTACTTGCTCCCTAAGCTAAAGCAAGCCACTTATCTTGAGCCAAATAGATGGCCAAGATTTATTCTTTGACTATCCAATCAAATCCTAGCCATTCATATCATTTCTTTTCCCAAAAAGAAAGAAAATTACACTTTACTTATATAAATACTACATTTATATCAAGATAAAGATAAGCTACCCAACATTATCACTCCATCATCATCAATTTTGGCCATAACCCTCCAAGAACAACTCCTCCATTGTTCTTGCTCTCAAACCCTCATTTTTGCTTTCAAATCCCCAAAACACTAGCTCAAAATCACTAAAACATCAAGATCCCTTCATAAAACTTGTTCTACTCATCAAGATCTATTAATCCAGCCAATTGGAATTTGAAATCCTCGCCAATCCTTACCTTGCTATCACATACCTCACTGATTTAGGAAGGATTTGGGGTTGATTTGTAGGCATTGAAGTGAGCAAAATCCTTCTTGGATCACCCTTGGAGCCTAGCTCCCTAAAGCCACCAAAGTAAGGTCTTCTTTGGCCTTTTCTTTTCAAATTTATTTTGAACATTTCTGATTGGTTTTGGTCCAAAATTTTTTATTTTATTGGTTGATAATATATGGATATTGATGTATTAATTTTGGTGGTGTGTTTGGATGATGTAAGAAATCATTTTTGTCAAAAGGAATTTTGGACTATGCTCCTGGATTTTCAAATTTCTCCTGGTAGGGATTGTTCACTAATTTTTTGGTGTAATTGTAGGTATTTTTGTGAGCTATGAAAATTATATGTCTAAGCTAACATCCTAAGGCAACTCTATGAATTTTTGTGGTGCATGATAAGGACTCTAACTACTTTAAAAAAAAAATCAAGAATTGAAATGTTATCCATGCTGCCTGGATTATTGGAACTAAAGTTGTGAATTTGTCTAATTTTATTACTATAGCAAATGATTGAATTTTCCTTGAAATTTTTGTAGAGTATTGGACACATCTTGAAGTTCAATTATGATTTTTCTTTTGAATTGATTCAATCATTTACTATGGTTAAAAATTATGAATTTTGGGTTTAAGCTAAGGTTAAATGGTTTCTGAGCACTAAACTTGTCTAATTTTATTAACATAGTTACAGAACTCATTTTGCTCTGAAATTTTTATAGAACCTTGTGGACACATTGAAGTGTTTTGGGTAATTTTTATAGCCCCTGAATTGATTGTTTGATGAGCAAATAAGTTTGTGCTACAATGATGTGAAATATATCAAATTGCTGGAAATGAACCCAAACCTTGAATTGGTAAAGTAATGACATTTGGTTCAAGTATGATGTATGTGAATGTATGCTAGCAACTTAAAAGATTGGTTTATGAGACCTGATTGAAAATTATATTATGAACAGATGCTTATATAAACTTAATGATAATGTATATGCTAAGTAGATAAAAAAGTCCCCTTTAATGGGAAAAGGGAACGAAAAGGTCCCTTTTAGTTGTAAAGGGCATGGGAAAGGTCCCCTAAATGTGTAAGGGGCATATGAAAGGTCCCTTGAATGTGTAAAGGGTATGGAAAAGGTCCCCTTCAATGTACCAAGGGCACGTAAAATTGAGAATGAATTATTATGATGTTTAGTAGTATGACATATGTATATTGAGTGATTGAGTTAAGTAAAATAAACCCACTTTGGAAGAATGATTTTTGAACTTTAAATTGAACCTTTGATATATGTTGCATGCTCACAATTTTACTAATAAATCGAAGTGGCTAGGACGATAACGATGACATGAGTTTCATTATATGTTTTAAGGATGCCCTGAGAATTTTAGAATTCTCACCCCTATGTGTTTGTTTTCGTGTCGTCTCTAGGTTGATTCGAGAAAAATGAAGCCCCTACAAGAAAGACTGAATTGGAATTTCTATAGTTTGGTAGTGGAGACTTGTATCTATTATACTTAGTTATATACATGTGTCTGTAAATATAGTAAATAACATATTTGTACTAAAACTCATAGAAGAACTTCCTTTTGTACTTGACTCGTACTAAATGAATATTTTGTTTCCTTACTATATATTTTGATAGAACCACGAGTTAGTTACTATCGATTCTTGCTACAAATAATTAAGAAAAGTCCACAAATTTATAAGTAACAACTCTTAGTATGATGCCATAACTTAAGGATAAGGTTGTACTTGGGAGGATATTATACTTTGACCAACCAAATATTTTTGGACCAAACAAACCTTGCAGGTGCTACCACATTAAAATTTTTGTTGGAAGCAATGGAAATGTTGATTCGCAGTTGCAAGCAAAGATATTATTTTGGATTTAACGTCAAAACACCAGGCTAGTGAATGCTATGAAGAGAATAAAGCTGAGATTAGATTATATAGAGTCATTTATGACTTAATTGAAGATGTGAGAAATGCAATGGAAGGGGTCCTAGAGCCTTTGAGGTAAATCAACATATAGTTAACGTGTAACCTTTTAGCTTAGATTATGCATGTGAACCCTTTTATTTGAGTACACTCCTAGGCTTCTATTTTCTTTTTCTTTTTCTTTTTTTCGCTTTTGTGAGTTTTCAAGTTCATGTTGCCGGTTTATTCTATTAAGTTTTTGTGCCATTTGATTTGAAGTAAACAATTTTTGGATTCTAAGTTTATTTTCATTCCACAAGAACCTACAATACCTTCTACTCTATACTTGACTAAAGATTATGTTGCCATCCTAGCGTACTTTAACTTCCGGAATAACATAAAGGGTTCTAAAGCCAAGTCTCAAGAACAAAAATATTCTAGACAAGACCATGATTTTTATTTATTCATGGTTCAAAAAGGGTAAATTACATTTGCCTTTGAAGTTCAATTTGTTACTGGATTCATTTATTAATTGTATTTCTTTAGCTTTGACAAGGTTTGCTATATTACTATGCTATAACTCATTCCATTTTGCATGTGTGCGCCTTTTTTTTCCCTTTTTAAAGCAAAAATTGTGTGTTCATGATTGAACAATCTATTTTGGGCATGCATGTGTTGGACATTCCTGAAAAATATTTTTAGTTGAATTAAGTTAGTTGTTCTTTGATTTTGATCTTGCATTAGATATTTAATCTATTATAATTTTACTGTTTTGTGTTTTCATTTTGATCCTTATCAATTTTAATAGATTTATTAGGCTTCCTCCTCTTAGTGGAGATAATCCTGGATTTGTTCATTTTGTAAATAAGATATCATCCTACTGTCTTGAGAAAGCTAATTGAGAATGTGAAAGCTTACAAAGTAGTGAAGTTCTTTAAACTCAACCTTATTGGACTGATAATTTTTGTTGTTGTTTGCTGTCTTGATATGTATGTTGAAGGTTGCTCTACAATGGTTTCAAATATATATGTCTCTTTTTAGGATTAAGGTTTGGATGAGATAGTTGAGGGCTTCGATAATTTGAAAATCATGGGACATAATATGAATAAGGTTAGATTCTTTATTGTCTTCATCTTCCCATTGTTTGTGTGGGCATGCTATTTTTTAGTTCTAATTTCATTATTTATGTTCTCAATGCAAAAACAAGATAGGCAAGTTCTTTTGATGGATGATATAGAGAGCTGTCAATTTTTGCCTGTGCCCTAAAGCCTAGAGATTTGGAAATTTAGAACTAAATAGTTGACGATAGGATGATAGTGCCTTTGGTATGAATGAGTTTATTTAGTTTTCAATTTCAGTACTTTGAACCATTTAATCAGTAGGTATTTTAAGTGTTTCTCGATATATAAAATAGTGCTATGCATTGCACGGGTTATGCAAATGTAGTTCAACTTATGTATTTTATTTATTTTTTATTTTATATCTAATTTAATGTTTTTCTATTTTATAAATCATGCGAATGTCATGGAAGATACTTAATGTTCTGGGCAAATTAAAATACAATTTAATTGCATTACAATATTATGATTAATTTATATATCATGTTATCATGATAATTGTTACTCCATTCAGATCAATCACTTCACATATAATCTAATTAACATTTCTATTCATCATTGATAAGTGGATTATTATATTGTATTATATGTAGTTCGTGAACCACTATAATTATGTTAGTGTTTGTATAATTTGTGTTAAAACCTTTGATTTTGTGTAATACTCATGCCAATGCATTCTTAATGCAACAATTAGTAGTTTTAAGAAATATGATCATGAATTGTTAACTAATTTTATTTTGTATGACCCGTGCACAATATGGGTTTCTAACTAGTTGAGGACATCTTGAAGTCCAACCCTGAATTTTTTTATAATTTTATATGTTTATTTGATAGGGTAAGAATATTGGGAATTTTGATTGATGATTGAAAATAAGTAGTTCTAACCTCCAAATTTGTGGAATTTTTTTTAATATAGCTAGAGACCTTATTTTACTTTGAAATTTTTAGCGTCTCTTAGACACATTAAATTAACTCTAAAAAATAATTTTGCTCTATTTTGATGAGGTTTAGTAGCTAATCCATAATTTTCTTTAACACTAAAAATCAGGATAGCATACTAAACTAGTTGAAAATATGATGGAATGACTATGTTTTGATCTCATTATGCTATGTGAATCTATTAATGATGTTATGTGCACAAGACTGTGAATACTTGTGACAATTGCCTCTATATGAGAAAAAGAATGAGATTATATTTTCTTAGGCCGGAGAAAGTAAATCCGGTTAGTCGGGGAAAGTAAACTTGACTACCCTTGAATTGAGTCGAGAAAAGCAAACCCGGCTAGGAATAGGTCTATGTGAGAATTGGAGAAAGTAAATCCAATGATCATGTATAAGAATGAGCTTAGTCTTGAAAAGTAATCTATTACCCAGGAGTGGAATAAGCCACCATAAGTCGAGGGTCAAGACAATTAAAGTAGAAATTGTCCTACGTAATCCCCTATGCTATGTGCTAAGTAAGTAAGTCTATTACTTTATTGAGATTAGGATAGTTGTGTTTCAGCTTAACATATACTCTAAATGATAATGATTAAATAAAATGAGCCTACTTCGGGTAAATATTTTCTTAAAAGTTAAACCAATTATTATTGTTCATTCTATTTGCATGCAATGTTTTATGTATAGAAGTACCTACTAGAATTTTAGAATTCTCATCCCTATATATATTTTATGTCCACCTTAGATTCAGCACATGGCATTCGCTAGATGTAACATCCTCCCTAATATAACCTCATACTTAAGCCATGATATCATACTCGAGAGTTGTTACTTATTAATTAGCGAACCTTTCCTAAATATTTATAGCAAGCTCAATTAACGTGTGAAATAACTAAGTGTAATTCTATTAAAATATATAACAAAGAAACACAGCATTTATTTAATACATTGTTAAGTATAAAAGGAAGCTCTTCTATGAGCTTTAGTACATATCTCTTCTCTAATATAGTTACATATATATCCACTCCACTAAGTACAATATAATAAAAGCATTAACTACTACACTATTGCAATTTGAGTTCTTTTGCGTAGCAGCATCATAGTCCTTGGCTTAACCTGAAGGTGACACTAAACACAGACACATAGGGGGTGAGAATTATAACATTCTCAGGAGGGCATCCCAACCATACATTAAAAAAAATCCATGTCATCATCGTCATCCAGCCACTTTGGTTTATTAAGAAAATGTGAGATGCAACATACATCAACAGTTCATTTTAAAGTTCAAAAACCATTTTTTCGAAATGGATTTCTTTTAGCATTCACTAACTTAATGCATATATATTATGAAGCCCAAACACATAACAAGTAACTCTAATCAAGATATTACATCTTATATGATTATGCATATGCCAAATATAGTGAAATTATCTCAAAGTAACCTAGTTTCGTTCATGGCCATAGAAATCAAATCAGTGCATTTTTCTTTTTCGTTGACATAGGAAAGACTTAGTTTATACCAACGGGTATTTGCCGTGGAGAACTCCACAATAGATAGTTTATACCAAATGATATTTATAGTGGATCACACCACATAGGGGAAATAGACGCTTATTAGGACTAAGCTCATTCCTATACGTGATCATCGAACTTCATTTTTTTCCATTTCCGAATCACACACAGATCTATTCCTAGCCGATACGTCTCCTGACTCAAAATATTTGGAGAAGTTCCTCTTTCTGTTTCCTTCTCTTCATTCAACCTAAGTCTTGTTTTTGTTTTGTCCATATATTAGAACATGCACAATTTAAGTTTATACATTCTCTTTTCCCTTTTCAAATGCATGCATAAAGCACATGTAGACATTTCGTTCACAATGAAATTTCAATCATACCTCATAAACCACTCTTTACTTCCTTTAGCATGCATTTATATGTCACAAGTCATATGGCCAAATATGTAACATCAAGTATCCATGTCATACTAGAACCCAAAATGTCATTATTTCATCAATTCAAAGCATTGTTGCATTTCCAGCATAATGGCAGATTTCACACATTCATAGCACAATTTAGTTGCACAGCACATCAAACAATTAATTCAGAAACTATAAAAATTCTCAAGGATATTTCAATGTGTCCATAAGGTTCCATAAAAATTTCAGAGCAAAAGGAGTTCTCTAACTATGTTAACTAAATTAGACAATTCCATGTCAGGAACCCCTTAACTTCAGCTAGAACCCAAAATGCATAATTTTTAGCCCTAGCAAATGATTTAATGAATTCAAAAGAAAAATTACAGTTACACTTCAAGATGTTATCAAGACTCTCTAAAAGTTTCAAAGGAAAAATCAATCATTTGCTATATTAAAAAAATTAGTAAAGTTTGTAGCTTCAAGGCTAGAAATTCAACAGAACATATATAGTCTTGGTTCATGATTTTTTTCAGGCAGCTAGAGCCTTTATCATGCTCCACGAAAATTCTCAGAGTTGCCTTAGGATGTTAACTTCAATATATAATTTTTATAGCTCATTAAAATACCAAAAACTAAGAAAATTCATGAACAAATACTACCTGGAGGAAAGCGAAAATCCAGCAGCATGAATCAAAATCTCTTTTCACAAAAATAATTTTTAACATCATCCAAACACACCATCAAAATTCATACATCCATATCCATGTATTATCAACCAATACCATCAAAAATTTCAGACCAAACTCAATCAGAAATCATCAGAATAAATTTGAAAAGAAAAGGCAAAGAAAACCCTACTCTTGAAGGCTAATGTATCCTTGTCTTTAGTTTGCTCCAAGATGGAAGTCCTTCACTCCTAAGCTCTTAGATCACACCCAAACCCTTCTCTAATCAGTGATGGATGAGGTAATAAGGTGAGATTTAGAGATTCTAATCGGTTATACTTATAGAGGTTGAAGTGTAGAACAAGTTTAGTGAAAGAAGATTTTGATTTTAACAAGGTTTGGCTTAGGATTTTGATGTTGAAAATCAAGGTTTCAAGGTGTTTAGTGAAGGAAATGTAACGCCTGGGATGAGGCAGGGAGTGATTGCCAGGATGAGAAGGCACAGAAAAGGAGCCTGCCTCCAAGTGGAGGGTACATGAACCGATTACGCACCGAATGAGAGGGATCCTGTCTGTATAGGTATGGGACTATAGTTAAGGAAGGCTTATATGAATTGATTGGTACTACCTATGCCACAAAGATGCATCTTTCTTTTCGGTAACCCATCACGAAAGAACTCTATAGTTGAGCGTGCTTGACTTGGGGTAATTTTGGGATAGGTGACCTCTTGGGAAGTTTTCCAGAAAGCGTGTGAGTGAGGATAAAACACGTTGAAAAGACTTGTGTTGGTTTGTGGGGACAATCGTTAATCCATAAGACAGCATGGGATGTTACAGAAAACATGGAGGTTCTGGTTTCTTTTCCTTGCTGGGCGAAATTTGAAGAAGAAATTATAGGGTTAGGTGTGTTAAGTTGATCTTATAAGATGTGCTCTCATTGGTTGGTCATAAAGCAAGATTTCTTTTCAATGAAAGAAACAAATAAGAGTGGCTAAGATTTGATTTTTGATCCAAGATGAAATCTTAGCCATTCATTTGGCATTCAAAAGGATAAACTTCATTACTTTGTAGAGATTAACTAGCCTTCGGTGTTAGGAATTGCACGCTGAAATTTCCTCGAATGGGTGAAACCGTACCGAAAATCAAATATTACCCATAAATTAATTCTAAGTATAAAATTATCATTCCCACCTATTTCTAACCTTATTCCCATGTTTTCCTAATTTCGGACACCCTCGAGGCCCGAATCTAGGGTTTTGGCTTGGACGGGCTCGTGGGCCCATAAGATTACTATTCACCTTAACCAGAAATTTTTTTTGATAGGTCTTTTAGGTCATCTTCATCATTGCTATACTGTCAGATTTTTGAAATTATGACTAATAAAGCTCAAATTAATTTTTAAATAATTTTTAGGGTGTTACACTAGAGAGTTCAGTGACACACAAGAACTTGACTGGCCACACTATGTTAGGATTATAGGCATAACTGATGAGTTTTACTTTAAAGCAGGATTATGTTTTGTACTTTGATGTATTTTGATGTGTTTTGGACAGTCCCTCCGAGGACTATTTGATATATGCCCCATAACTAGTGAATGACCGTATATTATATAATGTACTGATGTTTTTAGCACTTCAAGAAAATCTAATAAGACTCATTTATACATTATTTTCTCTCTATTCATAATGTTTCAACTATATGTCACTAAGTACTAACACTTCATACTAAATGAATATGAACAAGAAGTAATTTACTTGGATAAGAGCTTATAAATAAATGAGTCGATTATTTTATGGCACATGAATATGATCGTAGTACCACAATCTTAGTTATGGTGTTACATCCTAGGTGGAACATTAAGGGGGTGTTACACAATGAATTGCCAGCTATTCTACATAACATAGAATTTCTTTTTGCTTATCCGTTCAATAATTTCTTTTTGCTTATCCGTTCAATTATAAGTGTGCTCTTTCACTACTACATAACTTTGGTGCCAAACCAAAAGGCAAACCACGAAGCTAGACAACTCCAATGGCCAAATTTGCACCGCCAGCAAAGCCATGGAGCCCTTTGATGATGCCGATAAGATATTCCCGCCGCTCAACTTCGTAATGACCATGACATTTTTAGGTCTAGCTTCCATGATTCTACCAACTTTGAGTTCTTGAAATCCATTTCTACATGATGCTTTTGGTCGTTTGGTGGTTTGGGTGGGTTGGCTATGGTGGTTTGGATGGTGGATAGGAGGAGAGGGATGGATAGTGAAGAATAAGATGAAGATAGATGGAGATAGGATGATGGATAGTGAAGATTGAGATGAAGTTAGATGGAGATGAAATATATTAGGAATATTCCATTTTTTAACTATTGTTAAACGGGAGGCTGTCGCCTACCTCTTCAAATTAAAAATTATTTTATGCTAAGTTACACCAAGAAAATCTAGTAAAAGGGCATAATATAGGTCGTCTCTCAAGGAGGCTTCAATACTTAGTTGGAAAAATTGGGATTTTGAAAAATGAGAATTAAGCAATTTAAATTAAAAGATAATAGTAACAAGATAATAGCAATAGTGAAGAAGGCACTTGCAAGGTATTTAAGGATTGGAAATTAATTATCATTGACCAAATATTAAACCCATTGGTGGCTATTAGTAATAAATTCCTGGCAATTATACTATTGATTGATCGGCCTTTAGAATTTGACCAATGTAAATAACTAATAAATGAGATCTCAATTTATTTAGAAATCACATTAATTTAATGAATTAATTGCTATAGCCTAACCGCCAATCGAAAAATTAATTCTAATATTCTGCTCAAACATAAATCAATAGATCTATCAATTATGCCCAAAGGGTTTCCCTAAACGATAATCGCCAATTAGTTATTCAATAAAGATTATACGATCATCACAATAATTATAGGAATATAAATTGGAGAACATTAAGAAAACAAATGTATTTAATATCAAAAAGGTCTCAAATATCATTCCAATCTATCTGGAAACCCTTATACTAGTAAAGAAATCTACTTTTCCATCTCTAGAGGATTACAACAATAAAAATAAGGAAGAACTTGAAAATAACAGTAATAATCATTGTCATAATCTCCAAGACAAAACACCTTCACTAATGGAATCTTTAAAAGACAAAAGACTAGAAAAAAAGATGTATAGAGAGAAGATGGAGAGAGAGATTGTAAAGAGAAAATAATAACAACTAAAGTATGTAGCCAAATTGAGTAAAAACTAGGGCAAAGGTTCTGTATCGATCTCTTAAATATTGCTCTCTAAAAATGAGCAAAGTGGACCCAAAACGGATTAATGGGCAGATATCCTGTCATCGCACTAGCGCTACTAAATGAGCGCCTAACACTCGGAATGATGAGGCCAAAAAATTAATGGTTGTCACTCTGCCTTGCTTGCTCACTTGAAAGCAAACTTCCACACTTTTTCTTTCTTTTTGTTCCCAACTCCTTCCCACTAGTTTCCAACTTTGTTCTCGACAATTGCACTTAATCCAAAGCTTCTGTTCAAAACCATACTCAATGAGATAAATTAAACGCAACATAGTATAATTATAAATTATTTCAAATCAGTGCAAAAGTTAATAATTTTATTAAAATCACACAATGAGAAATAAATCAGAATCCTTATTAATTACATTAATAACTGAGTAAATTTCATACAAAAAGCTAAGATTTTGTAGCTAAATAAGGGTATAAATACCCCTATCAGTTACCTTTACGAATCTAATTAAAAAATTTCATACAACAAATTAAAGATCTAATTACAAATTTTTAAACTATAAGAATCTAAATAAAAACTTAGTAAAATTATAGAGATTGATAAATAATTAAACCTATAATTAAACTAACTCTTCCTAGAGATGATGATGTTAGTATAATTTACTCTATTATTATTGAGGCCACGTTGGCACCAGATCTACGAGTATCTCCCATTCCCAGGATTCTCAGTCTCTGCCAACCAAATTTCATCCAAAATTGCAAATCCCAAAGGCAAGAATGACAAAAGCTAAAAATCACTATCACATGTCCGTCATATGGTCCACCAACGTGAGCTACTTCCCTGGCTAGCCTCCCTACTACCCACGTCAGCTAATACATATTCCTTCCCATTCCTTCCCAAGTCAAGTAGTAATAATTTAGGAAGAGACTTTTGTGTACAATTGATATTGATATAAGTACAATTGTACCCCAAACAGATTGATTGATTTTCATTTTCTTTTGGTAAATTATTGATTTTCACTATTTCAAAATATAAATATGAGTTTATTTAATTAGTGTCTTAAGAATAATAATTAAAGTTTTCATAACAAATAAATTTAAAAATTTTCTAATAGACTATATATCTTAAAAACATAACAATTATATTTTTTTAATGATAAATTTACCTATTTTAAAATCTTAATAATTATTTTAAGGACATTGATGAGTAAAATCCTATAAATATTTATATAGCATAAAAAATCATATTAATCATTCAGTATTTCTCGACCTAATATGCATAGCTTATGCCGTAAATGTCTAGCAATCAGAATTGATGACGTGGTACCACCATCGTGGACCATCAGAATCTCTTATATTATATGCTACGCTTTTTGGTCCCTTGCTATTATTGGCCAAAGCCCCAATGGAAATAAAGAATTAGGGAATCTCTCCACCGTAAGATCCACGAGTGTCCCGCCATAGTTTCTTGTTAAATCTCCACCATCGTAGGAAAAGTTCTAATATAATATAATACTCATGCTAAAAGGTTCAATGATTCTAATTCAAATGCCGTAACAAACTTTCCAAGCCAAGAATGGTGGGTAGAAGTAATTTCGAAATAATTTAGAGTATGCTTGGTTTGTCTTTTAATAGAAGTATTTTTGATAAAATTATGTTAAAAAAATTGTTTTTTGAAGAATTATGTTAAAGAGAATAGATTTGTATTTGGTTTTGATATTTTAGAAGTAAGTTTAAGAGAATAATTTTTATTGAAAATGAATAAAGTAAAATTACTTTTAGAAACATAACTAGTAAAAAGGACATGATATAATTTTATCATAAATTAATATAAATAACTTTTGTTTGGTTAGTAAGGATAGATGTATAAAAATGGATTTTATTTTACTAGAATGAGAATGAAAAATATGTTAGATCTCCTTTTATTAAAATTATATTTTATCACCTTAAAAGTACTTTCCATCTTGAATAATGAATAACCAAACACAATTGAAAATTTTCATTCTTATTTTAAGGTGAATGGAAGTACTTTTGGAGTTGTAAACTTGCAAATCAAACAAGTACTAAATTGATTTAACAATATTAGGATATATATGTAAAAGTAGATTTCATTTACTAGAATAAAAATGAAAAATAAGTTAGATTTTCTTTTATTAAAATTATATTTTACCATCTTAAAAATATTTTCTATCTCGAATGATGAGTAGTCAACAACTTTTAAAAATTTTCATTCTCATTTGAAGGGAATAGAAGTGATTTTAGAGTTGCAAACTTTCAAAATTCAAACCTGACAAACAAATACCATTAGCGTTATGGCCCGCCTCTGCCCACCGTGATGAGCAATGGAATCAGGGTATCCCTCTTTATGACCAAAAAAAAAAAGGAAAAAAAAAAGTGTTCCCTTTTCATCTGTTAAAAACATAATTTTCTTTTTCTGGCCGAGCTACATATATCATTAGAATAAGCATTTGAACAAATTAATAAAGTTGATTTGTGCAGAGACTAATAATCATGATTCTAAATTATGACTTTTTTTACAATTTTTAAATTACGATTTACCATTATAGTTACAATCACAGTATTATTGTTGTGTTTATTGGTTAATTGAAGCCTTATTAGTTATATACATACTTTACATGAAATTTTATTTATGTATTATATATGAGGGAATAATCAGTACTAAGAACAAATGTTTTTAGTTTATTTTGATTATTGATAAATATTTTTGTTTTAAATATCTTTTCTAAAGTAATTTGATAAAAAAAAGTTAAAAAACCACTTCATTCCTTTTTAGAAAAAGACTGCATTTGAATAAATTATTCCTTGTTAATTTTTTAAAATACTATTGTTTTATCATTATCATCAACAAGCCCAAATCATTTTTCATATTCCCAAATCTTTTAAATGAATATTCATCCAAATAAAGAACCAAACTTGAGGAGAATATATATATATATATATATATATATATTCAAAAGTGAATTATGAATTTGAAATAGTTGATTGCCTCACTTTATGCACAAAGGAGTCAATATACTTTCTACTCCTTGAAAAAATAGAAGATAACATTTTAATTAATTTTTAAAAATTGCTAATATTTCTTCCATTGACTTGAATTCGTTAATTTATTATTTGTAAATATTAAAGTGTTAAACCAACTTTTAAGAAAAAAAGCACATAATAATGCTACGTAATATTATCTGTATATACATATGAGAACCTCTTTCATAACTAATTATCCAGTGCTTAAATTTTTGTTTTTAAAATACACATGTTATTTGTTACTTATTTATCTATGATTGTAAAAAATTTGTTTAAAATTAAATGCTATTTTAATTTTTTAAAATTTTTGTTTAGAAACAAGTATGTAATAAAATCCACTAAGCAAGCCAATCACTTAAATAATCATATTATAGTTCAAGTTTACTTTATAAAAACAATTTTTAAATTTATATTAAAAATATACAAATGTGAATGATGAGAAATTGAGAATATAATGATGACAACAGACATGATGAAAGTATGAAACTGGAAGCCCTCCCCCACGCGAGAAAAGACAACAACAATGGGACTTTTCAACAAGAGTCCGTCGCAGGAGAGAGGAGGAGCATAATAATTTTCCCTTTTCCCATAACCTCTTCACAGCCAGCTGCCGCAGAAGGGAAAGGGAAGGGAAGGGAGAATTTCTCGTTCTCTCTATCAATCTACCCTCCTTTGATAACACCACACTTTCCGTCTGGTTCAGTCTGAACTGAACCAGCTTCTCATCAAAATCCAAATAACAAGGGGACAAAAAAACAGAAAGAAAAGTGAAAATTTGCCTTCTTTAATCTTTGCCACTCTTCATTTCCCACATACTTGTAGAGCTTCTTGAGCTGAAACCCCACAAAAAATAAAAGTAAAAAGTAGATATTTTTGTGATGGGGGTTTTAGTTCATTCACGAGAGGGTGTTAGAAATGGAAGTCACGGTTCGTGGATGTTTTTCACTAGGAGGAAGAAGGTTGATTCTGCTCACAACAGCAGTTCTCAGGGCCAACTTTCCCGCGAGTTGACTGTTCCTCAACTCATGGCAATTGGTAATTCAATATTCTTTTCTTTGGTTTCATGTTCAATTGTTCAGTTCATCCCCCCCCCCCTCCTTTTTTTCCTTTTACTTTTCATCTGGGTAAGGTTTTGAACCTGTTCGTCATTTCTGTGTTTGATTGTACGATGTTGTTTATATCCTTTGTTATATGATCAAAGTATGGTTTAAGGTTCTTTTCTCGTTTGACTTTCAGTGACTGAGACCCCCTTTCAGTGGTTGAGATCTCCCCTACCGAAATAATAATAATAACTTTGAACTGAACTTGTATCTGTATTATATATGGTTGTATTGAAAATTTGATTATTTGTTTTCTCTATTTTTTGGTTTCGGTTTTGATTCAGGTGTTGGTGCAACAATTGGTGCTGGTGTGTATGTTCTTGTTGGAACAGTTGCTCGGCAGTATTCCGGTCCGGCTTTGGCAATGTCATTCCTGGTAGCTGGATTTGCAGCTGCTCTTTCAGCTTTTTGCTACGCGGAGCTGGCCAGTCGCTGCCCTTCTGCAGGGAGTGCCTATCACTATGCATACATATGTGTTGGGGAAGGGTAGCTCAATTTTCTTTGGATTCTTGCATAGCTGGTTTTCTCTTCCCATGTGCTTGAATGCTTTCGTATCCTTGCTTTCCTTGGATATTCTAGTTATGGTGTTGACTTTGCTTGTTGAAAATAATGATTGAAATGCGTGTGCAGAGCTTATGACTTGGTGCTTTCTGTCGGTGCTTCCTTTTCTTCGTTTCTTCTTATATTAGTCATGATATGGGTTGACATAGATGCTGGGGGTTTGGGATATTGTCTCTTTCTGGAAATAGTTGTGAACCTTTGTGAAGGGGGGGTAGTATTTCTTATCTTGTTCTGAAACAGACCTATCTGCCAATCTGAGGTCTATGTCAATTTAATCTATAAGGTCTTTTCTTGAAAATGAAAAGAAAAACAACTATGGATAGTCAATTGAGAGTTGATATATTTTGATCGATATAAAGTGATTATCTTTTTTAATTTTGGCAGAGTTGCTTGGTTGATTGGCTGGGCCTTGATACTGGAATATACAATTAGTGGAGCTGCTGTTTCTCGTGGCATAACTCCCAATTTGGTATGCTGTTCTTTTAACTCTTCTTTTTAGTTTTTGTTTGTCTTAGAATGTGTTGATTATATCGTCCCATTTTAGTTCTTCTATATATCAAATTCTTTGAGGTTGATTCATTCACTTTTATTTTTAATCTTAAGTGCTATTTTCTATTTAAGTATTTTTGAGTGATTATGTCATTTACCCATTTGTTAGTCATTCCATAAGAAATAAAGTTTTTGGTGGTGAGATATCAGTTTCAACTACTTGTTACACATTCGTATTTTTATAAACTACTTTGTGAAGTTTTCTGGTGGAGATTTTTACTAATAATTCATGAATTACATTCTTGAATCCATCATAAATAACTGCGTAAGCCCTGGATAATGAGTCCTAATTAATACTAAGCCAAGAATGCCCTGCCCTTCTTTACTCAACAAAGTTGTTGGTGCTAGACTCTGAAAGAAAACTATTTTCTATTTCCAGTTTTCTTGTTTGATGTTCAGAAATCTGTTGGATGTTTTCCTTTTGTGTGTGTGTGTGTGTAAAATGAAATCAGCAGATTTATTTGTTTGAATTGCAAGTAAAATTTATCTGATACAATTATTGACATCAAATAATGTTTCTCTGATTAGGCTGCTCTTATTGGAGGTGCGGACAATTTGCCAATCTTTTTATCGCGTCAACATATTCCTGGGATTGATATTGTTCGACCCATGTGCAGCAATTATGATATTTATTGTTACTGCACTTCTGTGTGTTGGGATTAAAGAGGTATATTTCTGTTTGAATCTTCTGTAATATGTTATTTAAAATTATCTTTGTAGTTTAGCTTTCTGGATTGTATGAGCTAGAGTTTCCGTAATTTTTGGTTGGTGCAACTTATGATAGGCATCCTTTGCATCTGAGTTGTGACCCTTGCATCAATCCACCTATCATTGTTCTCTCTCTCCCTCTCTCTCACATCCATTCAAATGTCCAAGTATATATTTTTCAGAGATCTTTTTTATTGCTTTTTTAATGCAGAGTACAATGATACAAAGTATAGTGACATCAGTGAACATATGTGCGTTGGTGTTTGTCATATTAGCTGGTGGTTACCTGGGATTCAAATCTGGATGGGTTGGATATGAACTTCCTACAGGGTACTGTTTTGCACTTCCACATCTATGTTTCGTCTATTCTAGTAACTGAATACTTGTCTTTGCTATTTCTTTAATAGGTACTTTCCATTTGGGGTAGATGGGATGCTCGCTGGTTCTGCAACTGTCTTTTTTGCTTATATAGGTTTTGATGCAGTTGCCAGCACTGCTGAAGAGGTATGGATGATGTGATGCAGTTTGTCCTTTGTTGATTCTTCCAGGTAAATAATTGAGGATGTTCTAACCTCCTAATAAGGTTTTACTTTGATCAACAGGTGAAAAATCCTCAACGTGATTTGCCACTGGGTATTGGTGGTTCACTGTTTATATGTTGTGGATTATACATGATGGTCTCCATTGTTATAGTCGGTTTAGTACCTTACTATGCTATTGATCCTGACACCCCCATTTCCTCTGCATTTGCTGACCATGGGATGCAATGGGCAGTGTAAGTGAATAATTATGCTACTCTATTGTGCTTCTGATTCTTCAATAAAGTTTACGCGGCCTAATATAGATAGTAGTTTCCAAAATCACTTTTCGTAATTGTGATTGCAGTTACATTATAAATGCTGGGGCTTTTACAGCTCTATGTGCGTCATTGATGGGTGGGTTATTGCCCCAGGTAATTAAGTGGAACATTTATGTCCCCTGTTTATTCTCTGAAATTGTGTAGTTTATTCTTCCCCCAACAGTTGTGCAGTTTCTCTTACTATAGTACATAACCATAGTTATGGGTGAAGTTTACCAACTTCCAAAGGGTTAAAAATGCACATAAACTATTTAATGTGAATATTCATTCATGCCTTTTCTTATATGTTTTACTTGTATTGAATGGAACTTATCAATTGTGTTGAACAAAGGAGAGACTCTACATATGATTAATGATGCACTATAAGTGCAGTGCAATTTATATATTGTTTAGTGATAATAGAATTTGTTGTAGTAAAATGAATTTTAGAAGGGGTAAAATGCAAAGACAGCATATTTCCAAAGACATGGCTTCCTTTCGCCTCCCAAAACCAACAAAATTAGTCAACATGAGCTGATACAAAGCTCTAGAGCTCACAAAATACTCACCAAAAATACCAAGCAAGGAATTTCATAAAAAGTCTGCCAGAGAACAATGGATAGAAAAAGGTGTGTTGTTGATTTTGGATTAGTACCATACATAATGTATATAAGGAAGATAGCTTTCTGTGGTCTTTGAACCTCCAACCTATGGTTGGTGTTAATTCTAGCATAGATGTTAGGTAAAAAGAAGTTCTATTAAAAGAATGGGTTTAGGAAATTGAAAGTAAGATTTACGAGAGAAACTCTTGCGGATTGAAAAGATCAAGACCTTTAATCTGGGAAGGAGACAGATTGACGGATCTAGGAGACCCAGATGGATTACTAAATTTGAAGTCCTAAGAGTAAGTGGAATTGTGCACAATTTTCTCTCTGTTTTAAGTGGTGGTTGAACACTTGGATGCCAAAAGATTTTTTATTTTTATTTTTTATTAAAACCTAGTTTTTAAATGAGCTGAGCTTAACTTATTTTTAATGAAATTTGGTAAAGAAATACGCTTGTTAGCACCTCTGCTGACAAAAAAAACGGCACGTGAAAGTCATGAAAGGCACCTGCCTCGATGAAGAGGCAACGCCTTTCCTTAGAAAAGGCGTTGGGGCCTCCCTTGTCCCACCTGAGTGCCATAGGCATGCCTTTTTCAATATTTCTATTAGCCTGATATCAGCATTCCTCTTTGCTTAAAAGTTTATGCACTGGAAAATCGAGTGATAGTAGACTGAATTTAATCAAGATCACTATGTTCCCAGTAGTAGGTGCATTTTAGCTTGCTAGTTTATGGCTTTATTCTATGATTGCCTGATGCAGTTATTACAGTTTTTCACCTTTTTTCTTGGAAGTCTTCTATTTTCCAGGCAAGTATTTGAAATGTTTTGTTTAATGTCTCTCAGCCAAGAATTCTGATGGCTATGGCAAGGGATGGGCTGCTGCCACCATTTTTTTCTGACATAAATAAGCGCAGCCAGGTTCCTGTTAAAAGCACAATAGCTACTGGCCTTGTTGCTGCAGTTTTGGCATTTTCTATGGAAGTCTCTGAATTGGCTGGGATGGTATGTCTATTTTTGTAATCAATCAGGATCCCTTATCAGTTTGCCAGGATTATATGCTTGAATATTGTCAAGAAACAACTCAATCCAAAACCTTTAGCTGTTACAGTGTGGACTGAGGAATTGTTTTTATCCCAAATTGTAACAATTACCATCATGAAAGAGCCCTTTGGTCAACAGAATTCTAATATTATTTGATGTCAAACACAGTTTGACAAGAACAGTGAAACCCATGTCATGAAGCCTTTGACCTTTTCAATTTTAATCCAGGAAATCCTTTTTTTGGTCCCCTTTCTTTTCCCTGTTCTTTTGAAGTTATTTAAACATTTCTGTAGCATTTCTAAATGGCTTGCATGAACTCGTCTGGTAGCATCATTAGTTACTGTCTGTAAAGGATGTCACTGCCTTGTATGTGTAGTAGTAATGTTATTTGCTTGTCTCCTGCAGGTTAGTGTGGGTACACTTCTTGCATTCACCATAGTGGCGATATCTGTGTTAATACTAAGATATATCCCTCCGGATGAGGTTCCAATGCCCCCCTTCCTCCAGGAACCAATTGATTCAGTGTCAATGCAGTACAGCTGGAGCAATTTGGAGGCAACTGAAAAAGATGCAGAGGCTGTTGGAACTTCTGGGAACCAGAAACCTGTACTTGTGAAAGAGGATGTATCAATTGAGTATCCCTTATTGCTAAACATCTTACCATAGGCAACTGTGAGTTATGCCTGCCTTTCTCCATTTACCAATCTCTCTATCATAAGTAATGCAAAACTTATTGCTCCAGATTTGTATCAGTATTGCTTAACTAACTTACACACCCATTTATTGCAATTGTTATATTTTCTTTAGCTTTTCTTCTGTCTTTTGACATCTGCTGTTTTGCTTCTTATTCCGTATTTGTGCAGATTTAAATGAGGGTAATAGGAGAAAAGTTGTTGGGTGGGTAATAGCATTCACATGCTTAGGCATATTTGTCCTCACATATGCAGCTTCAGACTTGACACTTCTCAGGTTGGTCTAGTGGCAGATTGCTATTTCATTTTTCAGGTTGGACTTACATAATTTCTTGATATAAGTTCAAATCCATAAATAGTTTAGCAGCTGATTTGAGATGCTAAATGAACTGTATAGACCCTTATCCCTGTTGAAAGGGAGGTTTTTGATTTTACATTACAGTAGCTAAGTTAAATTTGTGCACTTGATTAATGCTTCTCTTGCCACTTGGATATTTCTTCTTGTTCTTACTCCCCCAACATTCTATGTTTGCTTTTACCAGTTCCGTTCGCTTTGCATTGTGTGGAATTGGTGGCACTCTTCTTCTGTTTGGTCTTGTCTTTCTCACCTGCATAGATCAAGATGATGCAAGACACAGCTTTGGGCACTCTGGAGGTATGGCCTAACATTATGATGTTTTGGTAATAAATTTATGTGGGTAGAGTGAGTGTCTTGATCTTATCGAACTAACTGCGTGTTTTTACATCTGTTCTATACAAGAAAAGAATACTATACAAATAAAATAGGTTGGCCATAATTTCCGTATATCAACTATACCTAGTACTACACTGGAATGTCCATACATATTTTGGATCAAATAATATATGTAAGACTGGAATCTCATTGCTGCACAGCTTCATTACAAAATTGGTTTGGGTGTGAAATTACTTTCATTGATCTGTTTACAGGTTTCACTTGCCCACTCGTGCCACTGCTGCCCATAGCTTGCACTCTCATCAATTGCTATTTACTTATTAATCTTGGGTAAGTATTGATATTCAATTACGAAAGTACATAGAACTTTCCCTTAGTACTTTCGTTTCTTATCTTAGGAAAGGAAATGTTAATTTCTTCCTAACATACTGAATTTGAACTTGGATCTAAGGAGCACATGGATAAAATAGAAGTTATTTGTCAGTTCTGCTGATTCACTGTTTCTTGAATTGCGCAACTCATCTACTCTTTCCTGTTTTTCTCCCAGATCTGCTACATGGGCGCGTGTTTCTATATGGCTGGCAATAGGCCTACTTGTTTATGTATTTTACGGCCGATCACACAGCTCTCTGAAAGATGCAGTTTATGTGCCAGCAACTCAAGTGGATGATACCTATCACTCCTCCCCAAGCTGTCTTGCTTAATCTCCAGGCACATGACGGCTGACCAAACATCACCACGTGAAGCTTACTAGCAGCTCAAGGCAAAGAAAATATTGCAGCTCCACTTGTATATGTAATCCCTGTACAGGAAATGCATCTCAACATTCGTAGTTTGATTTTATTGTGGGGAAGAATGCCATTGTTGTATGCCTTAATTACAGTTCACTTGTCCTCCATTTTCTTACCTTTATTTGACATAAAATGTAAATATAGTTTAAAATTTGTATAACTTTCATATACTGACACTATTTTTTTAAAGTTAAATAAAAGAACACAACCAACAAGACTTAGTTGGCTAGATCACTCAAAATGATGGCAGAAAGCTCCACTCTAAGATGATGCTACCGATGATAACTAACACTTGAATAGGCTCCATTCTTAGCCACATAATCATCAACCACCCCGATTTGTTGTCCTGCTAACCAAAGTGAAATGTGCACACCAGTTGCGAAGGTGCAACTCAGGAGTAACTCGAGGTCCTAGTGTTGAGGAGATATTTGGTCGTTAGTTACAGTCATAAAAGTCTCCAAACAATCCATTTCGACATAAACAATATAATACCCATCTAACCAAGCAAGAGAAAGACCTTGCCAAATTGCCTCAAGCTCCACGAAGAACCCTCAACTCATTAATAGAACCAGAACACGGTGTCAACCACCCACCATGGCTATCGCAGAGGATGCAACCACAACCAGCCTGTTGGCTATCCCACAAAACACTCCCATCAACATGCAGTTTGACTGATCCATGTAGAGGAGGATCCTAAGCGACACATCAATATAGCTAGAATGGAGGCGAGTGAGCTCATCGGCCAAGAGCCACCCAATGAGCTACCATTGTGTCATGACCTGATTTGGGAATATAAGGCACGTGAAAAGTCTCATCCCACGTAAATTTGCTAGGTGACGTGTCTCCCTAAATGCAATCTTTAGCAAAATTTCATACATAAAACATGATTTTCTTTTAAATCTTTAGCACTTTCTCTAATTAAAACATAATCCTCAAATTCATAAAAACTGAAGTATTTAATATACAAAACTCTGAAAGCATCTTAATCATACTCTAAAAACAATTTACCACTTGAAAACTCAATCATAAATACATCTCTTATTCATTACATAAATCTTTAATCACATTCTACATTTCAAATACATGAACTCTGAAAACATATAGACAAATACATAAGCCTTGAAAATAACTACAATATCTCAAAATACATATATAGCTCGAATTTTGCCACATCTACTAGAGCACTCTACTCTAACAAGACTATAATCTAAGCCTTCCTGTAAAATAAAGCTCACCACTGGATAGCTGCGTCGACTGGATCGGTGATTGAACTATATTTGTACCTACAATTGTGAGGAGGAAAGGAGAAGGGTGAGTCAACGGACTGAATGAGTGATTCTCACCACCACCCACATGGGACAACCAAGGAATATACATGCAACAAGCATAAACCATTTGATATTTACATACATAGCTAGCTAGGAAAAACATTTTTCATTTCATCGATCCATAAATAAGCATTTCTAAATTCATAATCAATCATGAAATCATTTTAACTGGTGGTGCGATAGAGCTTCGAAACAGTATCCTGAACATGATAAATATGTATATAATAGTTATGAAAACACCAAATGGTACGAACACAAAATCATCTGTAAGGGGTTGCCAATCCCTGGCGACATGAGCACTTGTCTGTTATCTTAATGGTCCTTGGCGAATTGCGTCCCTGCAGACTAATCTGAATAAGGATAATTTGCCCTAACGGGCCTTGGTATATTAAGGTTAACGGAATAACTCCTGTTAACTCACAGTCTGTCTCTTTATTTTACCGACTAAACTAGTTTGAACTAAATCCATAACTGAAGAGTGGATGCTCATTCCTCGTGAACAAGAGCCCTAATTGAGATCTTAAAACTCTTAAATTCTTAGTACTCTTGAGAGTTCTTGATTCATATAACTCTAACAATCTGACTTTAACATAATCGTGCCTGTGAAAATTGTACCCAAGGGATCACCCGCTTGTAGGCATATCGATTCCAAGCCCACAGAATATGTATATGACAGTTGCTATGAATCATCCTGAATTTCATACCTCTTGGTACCATAAAGTTGAAGTTCTAAATTCATATCTTAAGCTAACATATTTTTTATAATCTGGATAGCTCTAATATCATACTTTAAAATCATGAAAACTTTGGAATCATACTTCAAAAGCTAAATCATATTCTAAATCATATCCTGAAATCCGAAGTCTTGAAAGCATAGTGCTATCGTAAACTCTTAGAAACATATTTGATAAAATAGCAACTTGATAAATCATATATTCTTCCAACAATCATTCCATGAGGACATAGAGCAATTTTATAAAATCCATTCATCCAAATTATGGTCTCATGGTTCTCTAAAATACATTTTTCATGCTGTAGTCAAAATTATAATATTTACTAGCTTTTCCATAACTCGTAAAATCATAGTCTATACAAAATCTCGTCTCCCACTTCATATATATTACAAACATAATGCATAAAACATAGTTATAATGATGAAACTAAGGTCATGAGTTTGAATCCACTTACCTGGAGGGGAGGAAGGATGGTGTCAACACCAACTGTGCTCCATGGAGCGGGATGACACCAATGTTTGCCATTCAACCATAAAAACTCTAGATCAACCTCTAACAATCTCTAGATAGCTCTAATCTAGTCCTAACAACATTGGGGAAGCATCCAACTTGACAATAATGAGAAATAAAGACACCCATAACTTAGGGAGGAAGAAGATGGAGAAATCTAACATGAATCAACAACGTTTACAAACCTTGAAGCTTTAGGAGAGCTAGATTAGAGTGGGATTGAGTGAAAAGGGTTCGATAGGATTTGGGGATAAGGGTTTCTCGAAAATAGGGTGAAAACTTGATCTTGGGGGTATATAGGGTGGGGGACGTCACTTAACAAAACAACATCGTTTTACACGTTCACAACTCGAGGGGCACCGCTCAGCGGTTAGGGTGTCAAGAGCCCCTTTCTTGCCAACATACTAGGTGACGTCCCCTACCCTATATATACCCCCAAGATTGGGTTTTCACCCCTATTTTCGAAACCTTTATCCTCAAATCCTCTTCCAAACTTTTTCACTCAATCCCCCACCCTTGAAAACCCCCTTCCATGCACACGCTGGCGGTCTGGACCGCTATGACAGTCACCCACAAGGCAAGGATCGGATCCTTGCTCTTTTCACTGCTATAGTGGTCTTGGATTGTTATAATAGTGTTAGAAACACCTACTCTATGTGTTAAGGGTCCTACGCTTAACCGGGGCATTCCCAGTCAATCCTGGTGGTCTGAGACCTTAAGGTCGTACCAAGCTTGTCTGGGGCTATGTGTACTCGAGATATTACACACTAGAGCTGCCCAAGGGTCATGATTAAAAGTATCACGATAGCGACTTCGCCAAGTCCACCAAAGAATAGCCAAGAACGAGATACCATTCCACCTAAGAGCCCCTTATTTTAGTCACAAGCTAGAATTAGATTCCTCAAAATGGGAAAAAGATGAGTACCAATATTACTCCAAATGCTGTGAGATTTGATACGATTACTCAAACAGTGCAAAATTGTTTCTCCTTGGCCACATCGCAAGCATGCATTAAGGTTAGCCAATCCATGATGGTGCTGAAAAGCATTAGTGGGAAGACAATAATGAGAAATCAACCAAATCAGCAGCTTTTTTTTTATGGACCTTCAACCTTCAAATCTAGCTCCAATTAGCGTTGGTGTCCCATGGAAACTATCGCTACAATAATCAACGATAAGCACCCGCCACAGAATAAACACCATCCCCAGCAAGTTGCCAAATCCAACCCATTCTTCCAGAAGGATTGCTAATGTTGAGAATCCCATGAAGCTTAGCACAAAGCTGATTGATAATGGGGTATAAATAGAAGAAAGATTCCACTGACTATTTACCTATAAATTGCCCAACGTAAGATGAGTGTCTGAAATATGGACGTAATCAACAAGATCACAAAGCCTGCCAAAGGGAAAACAAAAGTCATACCAAGGAGAAAGAGCACAATCAACACCCCAAGTGAACCCCTCACAAAGCCTCTTAGTAGCAGAGATAATGCCACGCCAAATGAAAGAAGTTGACGTGACTCCAGCTAAAAGTAAACTCCCATTGCTATCAGTAAGGTATTTATAAGATGAGTAGTATTATTTGTATTCATGGGATATGGGATATTATGCCAACTCACACCCTAACCACTAATGGACGGGACATTGAGCCCATTCAAGTATAATCTACATCTTATTCAATGATATATGGTGTATAAGTCGACACGATATCCACACTTCATGAGTACAATTATCATTTCTCTTATGAGATATAACATGAACCCCAAGGCTATTATCATTGAGCAAAATTATCCAAGCTAGCTTTCCAAGAAGATAAAAATTAACACAGCTAGCCTATCGAAGGCCCAACCTCCAAATCGCTTCAGAGTGAAAGAGTTTTCCAGTTAGTCAAATTAAAACTTCTAGGACTGCTACCACCATTCTAGATAAAATTTCTGGTCCTTTTGTCAATATCACTGTACATACCCACTAGAAAAGCTATAACTTATATTTGATGCACAAGAATAGAACAATCAGACTTAGCCAAACAAATCCACCCTCCCTCTAAGCAACCTTTCTTTCCTACCAGCAAGCCTAGAACTAATGTTATTAAGAATATATTGAAAATGCACCCTCTTAACACACCACTAACAAGGGGAACCCCAAGATATTTCCCCAAGTTAGTAGTAAAGCAAAAAGTATGGTAAAAATATCCAACGTTACCTAGCAACATTTTTAGAATGAAGGGCTCTAGACTTGCCAAAATTAACCATCATACCTGACGCAAAATAAAAATGCTTAACATGAAAATTAAGCGAACCTGAGTACTTTATGCCTTACAAAAGATGAGGACATCATTAGCAAACATAAGGTAAGAAATCTTGGGCCCTCCCTTTGAAATAGAAATTGGCTTCATCTCCCCATCCCAAGCCTTAGCCTTCTTATCAATCATCACAAGAAGCCTCCCTATGTAAAGGAGAAATAAGAAAGGGACATAGTCCCCGAAATTGGAGAAAAATCATCCAATTTTCAATCATTCCAAAGAATAATTAGAATAGAAGATTTGACACAAGTCATAATAAGCATCACTATACTCCGAGGAAAAAAAATTAAAAAGTTTTCTCTCCAAAAAGCGCCAATCTACTCTATCATACGCTTTCTCAAGATCCACCTTGAAAGCCAGCACCCTTTCTTAGTCTTTGTCTTCCCCATATAATGCATAATTTCCAAGGCCACAATTACATTATTTGCCCACCCATGCCCAAGAATAAACCCCCTTGCATAGGACCACCAACTCCTCTAGGAAAGAATGAAGTCTATCTACCAACACCTTAGTAATAATCTTATAAAGAACGTTGCAAAATCTAATTGGTCAAAATTCCTTCATTTTTGTTGGCTGATCAACTTTAGGAATCAGAACCTAAGAGTACAAAGATTTTAGGATCACACAGCCCCACAAAAAACATTCTTCACAACATTAACAACCTCAACCCTCACAACATCCTAGTATTCCTTGAAAAAGAGAGCATGAAAATGATCCGGGGCTAGAGCTTTATAAGAATTCATCGACATCACGGCCTTATGCACCTCCTCCTTAGAACAGAACGAGTACGTAAGAGCCCAAAACCCATCCTGACTAAGGTAAGGCATATGAATGTCATGCAGAATATCCAAATCAATCATCTTCTAAGGACAGAAAGAAATTGATAGAAACAAAGGGCCTTCTCTAGAGCTCATTAGGTTGGATTAACCAAAGGCCAGACTCAAGAAACAACCCCTCAACCTTGTTTCGCTTCCTCTAGATCATTGTTATCAAATGGAAGAACCTTGTGTTTCTCTCACCAAACTTCACCCAATTTTCCCGAGGACTTCTAGAACCAAACCAGCTCCTCTTGAAACAAAATAGTATTATATTCATCCTAAGGTCCTTTTCCAACTACTCCAATTGAGGCATAGCAATGCTCTCCAATCTCCTGATCACTACAAATATGGGACTCCAAATCCTTTTTCTTATTATGCACATTGCCAAAAACCTTAGAATTAAAAGTTAAAGACTCTGCTTTAGCTTGTTGAAGACGACACTGCGCATTTGATTGATCCTTGTTCCAAGCCTGAACCACCACACTTTTATAAAGATGATGCGTTGTCCAGGTTCCTGAAAGTGAAAGGACGAATACCTTTCGGTCTTGGCACTCCAGCATATGGAGAAGGATAAGTGCATGATCCGGAGTGGAGACAACATGAATTCTCAACATGAGCTTCATGAAAAAGTAGTCTCTAATCAGTGCAAGCAACCCCACGGTCCAACCTTCTATTAATAAGTCGATTGCCATGAACTCTCCTACACTATGTGTAACGTGGACCCACAGCCCCAAGGTCCAACAAATGATGAGTATTAAGAATATTTGAAAACTCCTCTCTCCTATGAAAATGGAGCTCACCAGCCTTGACTTCAGAAGAATCCAAAATCACATTAAAATCACTTAAAGCGACCCAAGGTCGATGATGAGGGCTTCTAGTTTGCTGTAAATAATTCCATAGAACTTCTCAATTAGAGAGCATAGGGGTGGCATCAACATCAGCTCACAACCAAACATCATTCCCAGAAGCCACTTCCAAAGTAATATCTTAGGAACACGTAGAAACATACCAAATCTTGAGGCGTTGATCAGCCACCATGATCCAAATCCCCTGAATGACTAGAAGCCTCCATAACCTCCACTACTTCATCCAAATACGTGCCAGGAATTCTTAACTCTTCCAAAAAGCACGTGAGTTTCAATAACAATGAAAATAGAAGGTTGGAACTTGCGAATAAGATCCTTAATATGACCACGAGCAGCTATTTTATCAAAAGCTTTTCTCACATTCCAAGCTAGAATATTTAAATCTATACAAAACATGAATAACCACTCATAGAAAGAAAAAACACCACCCACTCCTCAAGTGGCTGTAATGACCACCCTCACCCCACTCTTGCACAAGGCGCCATTAACATTGGCATCTTGGGCCTTATGTTTCTTCCTCATACTCCCCTGTGAATATTTTTCCTCTTGAATTTGGGATGCAACTAAGAAGCTAGTCCCTATCTTTTTCATGTTGCAAAGACCTATGAGTCGATGCTTTTGTTAAGGAGTTCACTAACCTCCTTCCATTAATCACAGAGTTGGCTTTAGTCGCACTAAAAGTAAAAGACGCTCTAGCAATAGCTGATGATGGAATAGAAGTTACACCCTTGATATGTGGCTTGTTCAATGCACTAGTTTGCATGTTAAGGTGTTTCACATGCTTGGCATGCAGGCCATGCACCTGAATAGGACTCTTGCGAGTCCCATTAGATTTGAACTTCTGTTTAGAATCTTTCTTCTTATTCTTCGGTTGTTTTCCCTTTTTAAGGATTTGGATTTATTTTTGTTTCCAATTGTTATATAGCCTTCATCATCATCATCAATCCGTGGAGAATCCTCATCCAAAATGTCGATTGTAACAACCTCAAGATTATCACAATTGCTGATTTTGAAGATTCTCCTAGGTCAACCTTGCCACGTGCATTATCCTGTACAATATCCTTCACGCAAGTTCACCCTGCATCACCAGCTTCACGGTGGTTGGCTTCTCATCCTCATAGGGAAACGCGGATCACCATTAGCATCCTCCTTCATACAAACCCAAGATGTAAACTCTCATATCAAATGCAAACTCTCATACCCCACTTGCATGCCAATGATCTCTAATCCAAATCTCCCGTTGTACAAGAACATTTAGATCCATCTCTACACAAAACCGTGCAAAACATCTTTGCCACAGATTAGTAGTGTCTGACTTTGATCAATGTACCAAGCCCAGATGCTATTGTCTTCAAAGTACCTTCATGATAATAACATAGGTTTAGTTTAGCAAGGTTAACCTAAATAATAGTTTTTTCAAAACATGCCTCAACTGGATTAAAATCCAAAGACCACCTTTTAACTGCAAAGTAATGGTTGAAAATAATCTAGGGTCCCCCTTTCATAACCTTAATACCAAGAAAATCTTTCAAAAACTACCTTTTAACTTTCTGTACACGCTAAAATTGAGAAAATCTTTTCCATAGCCTTTATCCACTCTTCTACCTTACTTAGATTGAAGGCTCCTCTAAAAGGCATCGTATTAGCTTTCTTGAACTCGCAAACTTCTGGTATTCTATGTCCATTTCTCTCCCCGGGTTCCCAGTTGGATTTCCCTCGGCATTTTGGTCTAACCTTTCCATCATCCTTGGCTACCGCGCTTGCTCTTTCATGGTAGTAGCCATTTCCGAACGGTCCATCGTTCCTGCCTCCTAATCTCTCGCATTATCTCTATTGTTCCTATTTTGCCTGTTGGAAACCATTTGTCCCTCAAACCAAACAAAACTATTGAGTTGATCAGGCTCAATATTAAGCTAAGTCACAGTAACCCATAACATTCACAACTAGCGGTCATGCTTGCTAAACCTTAAATATAACTCAAACAATTAGAACTTGGATTGTATGACATTCACTAATATGCTCAAAGTATGCTGAAGCATAGTCAATCCATTCCTCAGGCTATGCTAGGATGAACCGCTGATACCAATTTGTAACACCCTTAATTACAATGTTCCACCTAAGCGTAGTAACTAAAAGTGTGGTACTATGTATCATAATCATATGCCATGTAATAATTGATTCGTTTATTTATAAGCTCTTGTTCTAGTAAATTACTCCTTGTTTGTATTCATAGTAGGAAGTGATAACATTTGGTGACATATAGTTGCAACCTTATGAATAGAGAGATAATATATAAACGAGTCTTATTAGATTTTCGCAAAGTACTAATATCATTAGTATATTTGTTTATATATAACTAGGCAAACATGCCTTATCAGGACATGTATACTAGAAGTCATCCACTAATCATAGGGCATATATCAAAAAGTCCACGCAAGGACCCGAAATACATCAAAATACATATGCACAAAGGTTTTATTCTAATCTAGTATATAGTGGCATGTATCTCTGGTATAAGTCCTAACATATGTGTTCATGTTGGCTCCTAGTGTCACCGAATTCTATAATGAAGACCATCTCCAATATTTGAGGTAGACATGGAATGCAAATAGAGATAAGAATTCTAAAATCCTGGAGGGTACTCCTATAC
Source organism: Dalbergia oliveri (assembly GCA_030441495.1). Classification (NCBI taxonomy): domain Eukaryota; kingdom Viridiplantae; phylum Streptophyta; class Magnoliopsida; order Fabales; family Fabaceae; genus Dalbergia; species Dalbergia oliveri. The sequence continues at coordinate 45,513,184 of JAMLFY010000004.1, read as the reverse complement.
ACATACAATTGTCATCATTATCTACCTCAAGCGTTTTGGTTTATTTATAAAAGTATTGCATGTAAATAAAAGAATTAATAATAGTTATCTTATTTTATAAAATCTTTATCCAAAGCAGGTTCATTTTATCCAATCATCATTCTTGGAATTTATAATGTCAACTTAGTACATAAGTATTTGATCTCAATGGAATAATAAAACTCATTCATACAGCACATAGCATAAAGAGTAACTTTAATTGTCTTGGCCTTAATCCTGGCTTATTCCACTCCTGGGTAATAAATGTTTTTTAGGACTGAGCTCATTCCTATTTATGATTATTGGATTTACTTTCTCCAATTCTCATACATACCTATTCCTAGTTAGGTTTACTTTTCTCGAACTCATTTAAGGGTAGTCAAGTTTACTTTTCCCGACTAACAGATTTACTTCTCAACCCAAGAAACATAATCTTATGCCTTCCTTCACATATAAGCAATTGTAATAAGCTCTCACATTCACATGTGCTTAACATCATTCATAGATTCATATAGCATAAATGAGATCAAATTATAATCATTTTTTCACATTTTCAGCTAGTTTAGTGTGCTGTCCGATTTTTAGTCTTAAAGAAAATTATGGATTAGCTACTAAACCTCATCAAACATAGTCAAACCATTTGTCAGAGTTAATTTAACATGTCTATGAGATCCTGTAAAAGTTTCAAAACAAAATAAGGTTTCTAGATATATTAATAAAATTCAATGAATTTGGAGGTCAAAACTACTCAGTTTCATATAACAGGAACAAGTCTCGATTTTCTACCTTATCAAATGAACAGATAAAATCCTATAAAAATTCAGAGTTGGACTTTGAGATGTCCTCAATATCTTGTAAAAATGTCAGCTCAAAATTTAATCATTTGATGTGGTAACAAAATTAGACAATTTCAACACACCAGAATTTACTGTCAGGAAGCAACCTGACCAGCTCAGTTCTTCAATTTTTAAAATAGTAAAAGTATTCAACATGACCCAAGAAAAATATTGGAGACACCTTAACATGTTAGCTTCATCACATAAAATTTTCAGCTCAAGATAAAGTCTCTAACCAAGTCAGAAAAATTGAATAAGTTCACCTGCGTGCTAAAACCAATTTCTAGCAAAATAGTTCAAAACATATTTTGAGAAAATGATTTTCTAACCTCATCTAATCAATCCACCAAATTTAATACATCAATATTTATGTATCATCAACCAATACAACTAAAGATCTTAGGGCAAATCAATCAAAAAATTTAGAACAAATTTGGAAAGAAAAGAAGACAAATAAAGTTGTACTTGACACTTGGAAGCTTTAATTCTTGTTCTTAGCTTCCTCCAAGAGTTCTCCACCCAATTATTAATTTAACCCTCTCAAATCCTCTTGTAACACAGGTAGGAGCAGCATCTAACTTGACAAGATGATGAGGTGAGGGTTTGTTAATAGGAGTAGATTTGAAGTTACAAAGGTAGTGTATAGGTCATGCTTTTGGTTATGGAGTTTCTTTGGATGAAATTTGAATTCCTAGCTAGGGTTCTTGTGTTGCTAAAGGAAGAAGATGAAATGGGTTGTATTCTTGGGGTCTTGGTTGAAAATCTTGAGGAAGAAATGGTACGTTTTGTTATTTTGTGTATTTATAACATTATACATAATAATTGTCCATTATAAGATGATTTTCCTTAAGGATAATAACATGAAATTTTGTAATGTTCTCATTGGCCCTTGAAAAGGTAATGATGTGTCTCCTTTTAAGCCATACCCTTGTCACATTAGGTGGCAAGTTTACATTGCAAGCTTCATACGTGTAAAAACTACACATTGTAATTTAACCAAACGGGTAAAATACGTATTCGTAAAATAAACATTACCCAAAATTAAATTCCGGATCTAAAATTCTCATTTCTAACCTTTCCTAATCTTAATCCTATATTTTCTCAATCTTGGACATCTCAGGTCCCAATTCTAGGGTTTTGATAATTCGACGGACTTGCAAGGCCTGCACCATCACTATTCACATTTTTTCTTCATCACACCGTTCTTATCTTGATTAACCTTATTAGAATCACAAAATTCTAATTAATAAAGTTTAGAAAAATTCTCAAAATAAATTTTGAGGTGTTATAAGGTGAGACTCATCAAATTCTGCCATCACATTTCATTTTTATTTTTCCATATTGGTTTCTTTATTTCAATTCTTTGTTTCATCTTTATTTAACACAAAATAAGGGCATATCTAACATAACATTCATTGCTAAAATAATAAGAGATGAAAAAATGTTGAGCTATTATTTTATAGGGTGTATTTGATTAAGGGATTAAAAATTGAGATTATTTTTTGGGTTAAATACTTACCCATTGAATTTTATGTCATGTGCAATTTAACCTTGATTTTTCAAAACGCGCATAACAACACCTTAAACTTTTCAAATTGCAACTCACCCCCTATTTTTCAAATAGTACATTAAACCTTAAAGCTTTCAAACTATTAAAAATCCTGAAACTTTAAGTCATCGCGGGTTGTATATAATAAAAAAAAAGGGGTTTAATTGCATATAATATTCACGAACCTGTAAGTTACACAAATTAAAACAATAGAGGGTTAAATATACATAAATGTTACTTTCATTAGTTGCCAAAATTATAATGAAGGTGTTTTGCACAATTTGAAAGTTTAGGGTAATAATGCACATTTAAAAAGTTAGAGGATAAATTGTACATGATCTAAAATTTAAGAGAGTAAAATGCATTTATTGCTTATTTTTATTAAGTGTGCTTGGTTAGGGGAAAAAATGGGATAAAAGTGATATTTACTCAAAGATTCTCTAATGGCATGTATAATGAGGGAAGGCGCCTGCTACTGAAAATACTCTAATGCCACGTATAATAAGGGAAGGCAACTGCTCCTCCATTTCATCCCTATTGCTGTTCCCGATCCCCGCCACAGGGTTATTCCTCCCCCTTACCTGTTCCTGCCTCCCCGCATATCCCTGAAGGGGGGATACCCAGCCAAATAATAATTAAAAAAGGAAGACTTACAACAACAGCCATCACCTTTACACCTGCCTACACAACCCAGCGTGGATCTCTTGTTAACAATCATTCAACAATACACACCTATCAAATATTAAACCAAAATACAAAATCTTGATTTTGAACCCTCCAAAACAGCCAAATAGCACCAAGCTAAAATGTTTACATAAATGAAAATAAAAATAGAAAAGTATGGCTTGAATTGTTGGGGTTGGAAGTTGGAACCTCTATAATGAGACTATTTGGCTGCAACATTGGTAAAGCCAACCAATTGCGATGACAGGAAACACTCGATCTGCGACTTGCACTTGTTTTAAGACCAATAGGCGATGGATCTATGGCAGGGTAGCGATCTACAGTGACGAGGAGTTGGACAAGGTAGCACTTGTTCGATAGAGCTGCTGTGGCAAGTGGCATTGAAACTGTGGTGACAGGACGCTGAAGCTGTAGTAGTGTCGGAATCCGATTCGTGTCGCAACATCCAGAGGCAGGTGGACCAACTTGAGGGGGAAGATGTGTGGTGGCTAGAAGATTGAGAGAGAGTCTAGAGAGGGTGAGATGTAGGGTTTATTTGAAACTGAAATGAAATAGTACATATTCACATTTTGATTCATATTCACATTTTGATTCTATCTTTTTTTAAAGAAACTAAAATAATAAAATAGCATTCGGCTTTTAGTTTTCAACCCACTTAATAAAAAAAGTGAAAGTGCTAAAAAACATAGTATGTATATACAATATTTATATTACGAAGGATATTTGGATAAATTCATATATACAGGGACCCCATGGAATGAGGAGTGTGATCCCTCGCTCTATCCCTTGATTTGGCCCGAGGGAATTTTCCTCCTCATCCCCATCCAGGGGAAAAATCCGAATAGGGAAATCCCTATGGGATCCAATCACAGAGAAATTGTCATAGTTTTCAAACTCGGCTTGACAATCAACTCAATTGAGGTCCTGGGTCACTTGTTAAATAAATAAGTCATTTAACCCTGAATAGATATTGTTAAATTAATATATTAATATAAATTTATACAAATAAGTATCTATTATATATATAAATAATGAAGTTTGTTAACAAAATAGATAGCTAGCCTAGTGATATTGGCAGTCCATCCTTCCTTCCACAACTTGGGTTTGAGTCTTGGCATTGGGAATTTGAAGGATTTCATAAAATTTTAATATAATTAAATACATATTATATATAAATTAAACAATGACCTATATTAACCAAAGAAGCTACTAGCCTAGTGGTTGAGGCTTGCTTCAATGGTGCATGCATGGGTTCAAATCTAGCTTGTGCACATTTTGGAGAATTTCAGAAAATTCCATAGCTTGAAATTCTAGGTCGATTCATTAGCAGGTTGACGGTCCAATCGTGCACGGTTCGGTGGTAGCTTAAGATTCGCTTCAAGTTTGACGACATTGACGGGTTCATGTGCATAACAAAATAAAAATAAAACTTACGCAGGTTAAGGTTTTAATAAGCTAATTGGAATAGTTTTAAAAACTATGAAATGGTCATCATATATAATAACTAGTATCATAACCAGATACAACATTATCACGTAATAAGAGTTATAAACTAGTGCATTGCTATAAACATATATATATAACTAACAAAATATTTAGATTAACGTAATTCATAATCACTTGTCATGAAATCAAAAATTTTTTCAGGATAATTTCTTTAAACAACAATTTAGCAGTATGGCACAATCAACCATCCCATTAATGAGCCAGCGCCGGCAGCTGAACACCTGCTTAGCAAAAATATGGAGTGGTCTTGCTCCTGCCAGAGTGGATATACTAGTTTGGCTTGTGTATAAACCAACCGTTGATACCAATAGGACAAACAACGTGGTCGTGTTAGTCAAGAATGTGTCAGGGGGTATATCTCACAGGTCCATTATTTGTACAGGAACAATAAACACACATATCTCGATACCCACTCACTTGTATAAATGTATGACGTCTCATATGTTATCTATACTATGCACTCCTACTAATATATGATGTCTCATGATATTTATAAAACTCTCGAATTCAGTGAAGTATTTTCATATATTGCAAGACAAGACACAACAAGAGAAGGACGTCAAAGTAAGGTCTTCGAAGGACTGATCGGCCGCAGTATCACCATCGGTTGAAGCTTGATTGGCTTCTCCACAGTACTACACCTTTTCACAGATCCAGAACTTCCATCAAAAGAGCTCACTTTCCATTTTAAACGGTAAAATATTTTCCTTTTCAACTTTCTTTGGCAGGGAGAATTAATAGTTTCTATCCTTGACAATTTCCACTACATGCTTTTAGGTGGCTCATTAAGGGATAATGTAAACATGAATTCCAGAACTAAACCTATAGCCAATGGAACGATGAAATAATAAAATATTAACAACTCTTGCTGCAATTACTGAACGTTTCCACGGAAGCTTGTACTGCAGATCTACTGACCAAGGCAGTGCTGCTTGCACAGTTCACTCATCTTATGTCCAAGTTGGGAACACGATGTTTACTTCCCAACTTGAGGAGGAGTTTTCACAATACAATAAAAACGTGTAATTAATGATTATTTGCCAGAATCTAGTTTATTAAATCAGTTAAGAGTCTGTTATCAATTGGTTCAGAACCTTTTGTATATTATATAAACTCAATCGTAATGGAATGCAGCTCAGATGACTCATTCTCTCACGCTTGGTCTAATAATGTACACACGTTTCAAGCATTAGAAAGCACTAGACTATTGACTTAATAAATAATATCAACGCAGGAAGATTATCAAGAAACAAAGTAAATACTGCACCAAGTAAAAAAATCAAAATAAAAGCAAGCACTATTTTAACAATATACAAAAGGCCGATTGGTTTGGATACCCTCCTTTCTGGACGTGGGACACCCGAAACCTGGAGAAAGAATATTAAATTGAAAATATATAAGCTCAGCCCTTCAAATGGTTTAAGTATTTTTAGTTTTAAAACTACTAGATGTAGCTTTACAGTCCTCAAATAATGGTATTAATTTACGTTTTTTCACTAGATTTATTGAATGAAAGTTTAGTGAATTGCCCCACGTTGAAGTAATATCAAGGGGAAGCATAATTTCAATGTTTTAAACAAAACATTTGTTGTTTAAGAAAGTGGCATTTATAGAAGAGACCAAAAGTTCAGAAGTAAAAGGTTTTCCTTTTATCTGAAAATAAACTTACTAGTGTCTGCATTGGCATTGATCGAACATCTCCATCTCTGATTTCTTCTGCAAACAATAATCGAAACATTTTTACTAATCTTACAAGGTTTTTCACCAAAAAAAAATTAATAGAGAACTTTCCATATTGAGGGTATTTGATACCGAAGTAAACATGGGGCAAAAAAATGTCATGGATAACATGTTCGAGAAACTTCTCAGAAACAACTTTTTAGCTTAAAAAAACTGTTTGTAAAGAATCAATCATGCTTGGTGAGTTTATGAAAATAGATTATACTCAAACTTAATAATTTTAAGTTGAAAAATAGCTTATAAATATAAGCAACTTTTGATCAGGCAGAAGCTGATTATTTTTAAACTACGACATTTTTATCAAATTAACCCCAAACATAAAATATTATGAGCCCGTTTGGATAGGTAGATTTATGACTTAATTTAATTTTTGGATTGTGAAAAGTCACATTATTAATGTTTGGATCAAATTGAAATAAAAGCTTTTAACTTCTCGAAAAGTTATTCAATAGCTTTTCTAGAAGTTGAAATAAGATACCTCTACTTCTCATAAAGTTGTTTCCTTCTCTGACTCTGTTCAACTCATGGAATGTGGGTTATTTCTTTTATTTTATTATATTTTTTGTTTATTTCCTTCTCTGACTCTGTTCAACTCATGGAATGTGGGTTATTTCTTTTATTTTATTATATTTTTTGTCCAATGTCATTTCACCCTTTTTACAATATTTCTGTTTTCATTATTATACATCACATCAATTGCGTTGATGGTTGAAATTTGTTTCACAAGAGAAATGCCTTCGAAATAACTATACTAGTAGGAGTGTAAATTTATTATATTTTCTATTCACACTAATTTATACTACTCTATATAAATAAATAAATTATAAAATGATACCAATAAAAATTCAATTAAATTTTTTAACGCAATATTAACATTAAAGATCAGAACAATAAGTCAAAACATATCAATTTAAATAGTTCAATTCTAACTATATCAATTTAAATATTTTTTGAAATAAAAAATTGCAATAAATTATTTATAATTCTTTTATAAATATTCAACCAATAATATTAAATATCTTCTCTACAAATAAAAGCACTTTTAGAGTTATACAGCCAAACACTACTAACTCAAAATAAGTACTTCTATTACTGAATAACCAAACACAAAATAACTTATTCATAAATTACTTTTCATATAAGGTCTTTTCTTATAAGTAACTTTTACATAAGGCCTTAATTAAATCATTTGACCAAATGGGCCCTATACAATTGTTGGCACTAAAAATATCATTTTTGAGGCCCAAGTATTGATTCCTCAATGATTCATGTTTGCCGATGATTAAAGAAGGCTTAGCCGTGTAAAGGGGATTTAGCCGACGAAGACCTCGAAGGACCAACATACATGCAGCTGAAAGATCAAACTAGCAAATTGGCAAGGTCAAATGGGAAGATACTTGAAGCGAGAATCTATTTTAAATAGAGGACGGTCACCCAAGGATTTCATATGGGAGGAAACTCTATAAATACCGTTAAGACCCACCATTTGAAGTAGCAAATTGGCAAGGTCACATGGGAAGATACTTACGACCACCCAAGGATTTCACATGGGAGCAAACTTTATAAATACCCGAAGACCCACCATTTGTATAGGTCCTTGACCAAATCAACCAATTACTCATTTTTATTATATCTTCTAGTCGTAGCCTTAGTTTCACTGTAACTCAAGGATGCTCCTTAACAACTCTTATTAGATATGTTGTATGGATACGGGTAAGGTAGATAGCCATACGAATACGGGTACGGATACAAAAATTTTGAAAAAAATGAAGTATGGGTGTGTGTGTGTATATATATATATATATATATATATAAAATTTTAAAAATTTCATGGGATGAAAACTAAATTTTAACTTAAAACATGTCAAAACTATTCAATATTATATTCTAATTTAAAAAGATAAATAAATTTGGGTAAGGAAAAGGTTAGGGCTCATTAGAATTAGAAAGAGAAGGAAAGAAAAAAAGGGAAAAATACCAAAAAAATACAAAAACTTATTAAAGCCCAACTCAAGGATGCAGCCTAGAAAGGCGTGACACTGAGACTCAAGGATGAGGGGCAGGTGTTCCCAAGGAATAAAAAAATGGTATGTGGCCTCCGTGATCCTCTCCACTATTCTGCAACCTCGAAGATCGTTGAGACAAACGAATGTAAGATGTGGTTCAACAATATAAAGGCAGAGCTCCAACTCTATCAAAGGTATGTAATTTTCTACCTTTACAAAGACCTCTTGAGCACTATACTACGGCAAGTACACCCCTTCCCCACATTCTATGACAAGATCATAGTAGAGGAACAGTAATTTCGTGTCAAGCCATTCCCACATAATGCCTTTCCAATTTTCTACTTATGAACATAACCTAAACAAAACAAATTATCTTAAGATCACTTTTCAACTAAACTACCTAAAAGAAATTGACTCTCACATAATCGATTATATAAAAAATATGATTACACAAATAAGCAATTATGGAAAAATATTAATCTCATAGCTTACCCAAACACATGAAATTTCACACGAGTTCATCCACAAATATTTTCAACTCATTTTTTACCCTTATACCAAACACACCTTGTGTTTGGTGTGAAATTAAAAACAGGAGAGAATTTTTAGGGTAAATTACATTTATTTGCTCTAAGATCTTTCAATAATACATTTAGACCGTTCTAGTTTTAAAATTGACACATATTTCCCTTAATTTGTTTTAAAACATTACAATAACTTCCCTAAACCCAAATTATAAATTTTAAGAAATTGAAAAAAAAATAAAATGACTATTTTACCCCCACATCACTCTTCTTATTTTCCAAATTCCTCCATCAACCTCTCTAAATCATAAACCCGCCCCATGGGAGGTTGTCAAGGCAAGCTCTTACGTAGGAATAGAAGAGGGATAAGGAACGAAAGCAGAAACGTCACATGAAACATAAGTTCCTATCAAAATAAATAAATTATATTCATACAAATATATATATATATATATATATATATATTAGTCACAATTAACATAACAATACTTCAATTAAAAATGCAAATTCACAATTAACATAGTAATTCATTCATTAGCTCCTCCCCTTGACATTTTTTCCCTCAAATAATACCCAAAAAAAATAAGCAAAAATATGTGAAAGTTTTCAATTTTTTAAGGTCAAAAGAAGTTTTTAATCTTAATGAAACACAAACAATAACACCAACACAAGACCCCACAGCCCACACCCAAAAATAAAAGTAAAAGCCCATAGTCCCACACTTAATTAGAAAACCCACACAACCTGAATCAAGGCCATGACTTAAAAGGGTAAAAAAAATACTGAACCACACTACACACTCAAAAATAACCCAAACGTGTGTCAAAGAAGCACTCAGCAGAACATGCAAAACATAAAGAAAGAAAGAAAAGCATATTTGACCCCAAAAAATTAAAAAAGAATGAAGCAAAGACAACAAAAGGCTAATTCAGCGAAGACCATTGGAGGTAGAACCCAATCTGACGCTACGGAGAGACAGCGGCGGAAGGAGGAGCGATCGGTGATGCGACAATCGAAGGTGGCGACTTTGGGATGCCACGGCGGCAGCGATCGGCACAAAGCAGAGGTCAAGTGGGTGGAAGAGTGAGTGGGAGAGATCGAGTGACAGAGATCTTTGGAGGGAATGCCGGACAAAGGTATGTTAGGGTGTCTTTAAAGGAGATTTGGGTCGGTTCGGGCTCCAAAATTTTGGTCCACATAGGAGCGCTCAGCGTGCAAGGAACAGCTGCTCCCAGCGCTCCTACGTTCTTGAACAGTGCTCCACGCTGACAGCCAAAACCGCCCTGACAGCAGGAACTAGCACAGCGAAGCCTTCTGGGTTCGTAGGAGGGTGCACTCCTACGTTCTTGCACGCACTCCTGACAACCTTGCCCCCATGGTTTGTTCAACTGCCATTTCTAGCACACAACTAATGACCGAAGAGCGGAGAAAAGCCATCTAAGCTTGTAGCATGCGTAACTACCTTCAAATGGCCTACTACATATGATAACTTCTCTAGTGATGGTTATCATCCTTTTCTTTTTTCCTTTTTAAAATTCTCTGTTAATCACTGTGCATTGCAGTGTTGTGCAGAAGAACAAATGAGCTAGTGGATGGTCCTAAACTCCTAATGCTTCACATGTCACCCTCAAGGCCTTGGATAGGTGAGAGCAAAGATTAAAAGTTAATTTTTGAAGGTTGCCCTTATGATATGTATGATGCTGCCCTCTTAAATATGGTCTCAACGTACCCAATTGATACAAGTAATCCACTTGCTCAAAACTGGACTCCGAAATTGAACCATTTACCCTTCATATGTGATACATCTAGTTAAAGCAAACAAAAATATTTTCCTTTAACTTTTTTAAATCACAATTCAAACTACTGCAGGGCAAAAGAATGGTGGTGCTGAAGTTGTTATTGTGGGAGTGAAGAGAAGGTGATAGCTGTGGGTGGGTGGAGGCAGACAAAGATGGAGGAAACCATGGTGTGGATGGGGTAAGGGAAGATAGGAAAGTTGGAATTTTATAAATTACTTGGGAAGTAAGGGAGGTAAATGTAACTTCAAAAAATTGAAGAGGCAAAGTATAATATTGATTGACCTCAAGAGATATCAATGTAATTCCCCAAATTTTTATGTACATGAAGATCATCCATGAATTTTCTCTGATGTATCAAACATGTTTTGGTTTTTATGCAAAATTTTAGGACTTTCGTTGAAAAAATTATGCGTCACCGCTCTCTAAACCTACAAGTTCCTAACATTTATATACCAAAAACCCAAAGTCATTCTTTCATCTTCACCGAATGCATAACACACACACACACACACAATTACATAACAAGACATACTTTAAACAAAATGATACTAAGACAAGACAAACCCAGAAATTTTGTGATTGATTCAAATATGTGTGGTTTGTTTAACTTGCCTGGAGAAAACAATCTGTTTGGGTAACGGTCTGTAGCTTCCAACCGTCACCAAAATGAGAAAGAACTGAATTGGGACCAAAAGCGATTGGTTCTTCACCATCTTTAACAGCTTCTATATGCAACGCAACTGGAACCCCTCCCTTCTTCAGCTTCCGATTTATCAGCGCCACCGCGAATCCCGCATCGGTGCCCGCCGCGAACCGCCGCGTCTTGCCGGAGCTTCTGCAATTCACCTCCAGGTACTGTAACTGTTCCGTTGCACCCATCAAAATCGAAATGAAAGTGAATCATTCTTGCAAATTTAACTAGGTTAATCGATAAAGTGATAAAAGAGAGTCAAAGAGATAGAGTGATAGAGTGAGAGAGACTACAGAAGGTGGGAGAGAGGGGTTTGAGATGCTGAGGATGGTGGTGATTCTTCAGCCATCAGAATTCAACAGAAAAATAAAAAACATTGAGAAGTGGAGGAGGTCAGATTTTGATTTGTTCCGTGTGGAAAGTGAGAAACTGACGGGTTTGGAGAGTGTTTTGCACAATAATTTTTAATTTTTAAAAATAAAAGATAAAAAAAATTATTTGATTGATTATTTTTTAAATTGATTTTAAAAATAAAAAATAAATTTTATATTTTAAAAATAAAAATTAGAAAATAATTTAAAGATGCTTTAGAATTTTATTTTTTAAAACAAGAAAAAATAGAATAATATAATTATAATTAATTTATTTCATTAATTATTATTCAAAATAATTTTTAAAAATATAAAAATAAAAATAATTTCAAACAACTCCAAAATTTTCTTCTTTTTTTCGATCAAAGAGACAAATGGGGTTTCGAGTACAATGCTTGTTTTGGATCACAATTGGCCTTTTGGGTTTTCTAATCCACTCCTACCACTTGGGTTTAGGGTAACCCATCGTAGGAAAATGTGAAAATCCTTTCGCTAGTTAGTATTTGATTTATTTATTGACTTGTATATGTATTGTTGACTGAACAAAATAGCTAAAAGCTCAGAAAAAATAAAAAGCTAAAAACGACCAAAGAAAAAAATAGCCAAAAAAAAAACTCATCCATCCAATATAAAAGAAAACACAACCATGAAATTCAATACAATTGATAGTTAGATGGGTTCCTTAAATATATAGTTTGAGATTTCTTTATGATGTATATGAAAAAGATTTAGGAGTAGAGGTATTTGAGGTCTACCTCAAAGATATTAATTACTACTATCAATAGTAGATATACTATGAAACTAAAAAAAACCACAAAAAGGAAAAAAATAAAAAGAACTTTTCTTCTTCACGTTAATATTATCCATCCAATATCAAAAAGAAAAACAAAAAGATTATTAATAAATAGTAAATTGCTTTTTTGACCCTTAAAAAATCAACATGATGTAAAATTAGTCCCAAAAAAAAAATTATTAGCCTATGACATATAAATTAGTCCTTAAAATATCCATGCACATACAATTTAGTCATAAAAGATTAATTTGCTAATAAATCGGTCCATTAAATGTCTTTCGTCAATATCAACGGAGCTTACTAATAAGGGTAAATAACACAATGTACTGTTTAATAGTGACAAAATTGTACTCCACTATATTCTTATTCAGAGTGACACTACAACTCATTAAATTTAAATAACCAATAAAAATTGCTATTTTAATACTTCTTTTTTATATTATATAACAAAAAACAAGTAAAAAAATTAAAATGTTTAAAATAAATAATGTGTTATGTATTTTTTAATTTCTATATTTCATTAAATTAATATATATTTATTAAGAATCAAAGTAATAATGAATAACTATCAATGTAATTATACTTTTAAATAATAGAAAAATAATAAATATTTATAATAACTATAACTACAAATAATAAATCTTTAAATAATAAAATTTATTTAAAATTTATAAAATAAATAATTAACAAATTTTTTACTTTATTGTAATTTTAATTTTTCATTAAATACTTATTCAAGGTTAGAATGATTTATAATATTGTTAATTGTATATCATATAATACAATGTAATATATTATATAATACCACACAAAATATAGTATAGCATTAAAATTTGGCAACCAAATATTATCAAGTTTATATCAAGAACTTATCTTATCATATATTATCTAATCATATATATCAAATAGACCCTTAGGTAGTGTTTGGCATGTCGCATTACCTATAATAGTATAAACCAATACTTATGTTATGTCTTTATTCATTGTTTGATACAAGCAATGTATATTACTCAATCCGTCATAATCTTTATATGTTCAAAATATTGTATAACTTAATCTACTGGAAAAGGTTAGGTTTGATTAGCTTTTGACGTATAAGGTATTTTTATTTACTTTTTTATACTTTAAAAATTACATTGATTGTAATAAAGATTGAACCTAGCACCTTATACATACTAACCAAACCCCTTACAACTAGACTAATCCTAATGGCTTATGCTTTTATCTTTTATATTCTCTAAAAATAAAAATATTTGATTAAACAAATAATAATAAAAAATAATTATATAAATAAAATATTTTAATAAAATTATTTCATAATTAATAAATACTTTTAAAAGTAATATATAATATTAATTTAGATATATATATATAATACATACAAAAATAATTATAATTTGTACATAATTTTTATTATAATATTTGATTTTAAATTTAAATTTGAATAGCTTTTAGAAAAATACTTTAGTATAATTTTATAGTATGATGAAAAATACAAGTCAAAGTATTAAAATATATAAAAGAAATAGAGTTTTACATTTTTTAATTTTTAATCATATACTTTTGAAGAAAATTATATATATATATATATATATATATATATATATATATTAAAATAATAATTTTTATCAATTATTTAAATTTAATAGGATGGAGTATAATTTTCTAGTAAGAATGGGTGAAGTCCAATTTAATCATATTTCAAGGGTAATTTAAGTTATTTACCGTATTAATAATAACAAAATTGATTATTAGGACACTATCAACTAATAACACATCTTTTTAGCCTGGCAATGCTAAATAAAATAAGAACAAATAATATAAATGTTAATATGATAAGGATTAATAGGTATAAGGCAATAAACTTAAACTATACAATATTTAATATAGCATTTATAAGATATTACATTTTATATTCTATAATATTACCATTTCTTTACCAATAATTTTAATTATAAGTAAATAATAAATAATAATAATAATAATAATAAAATACATTTTTATTACTTATTAAAATATTTATTAATTAAAATTTCAATTTATATTAAATATTATTATCTATTTCAACATTCTGTAACTATTTACTATTTCATTATGTATAAAATATAAAATACTCTTTTACATAGTTTAAATTTTTAATTATAATTTTTTATTTTAATTTAAAATTAATATTAAATTAAAATATTTTAATTACTAATCCTTATTTTTACATATTACATATTATGTATTACTTATTATCAATTTAGTTTACTAGTTAATAATTTATAATTTATAATTGAATTTTATACTATATATTATTTATTTAAAATATTTAAATTGTTATTAAATACTTGTTATTTTATTTATTATTATTTATCTAGATATTTATTTTATATTAATAATTAATAATTATTTAAATATTTATTATTTTATTTTACTTATTATTATTTATTAAATAATTATTTTTTATTACATTGTTTATAATTATTATTTAAATTTAAAAAATAAAAGAGTGCTTATACTTTAAAGGTTAATTAGGTCTAATACCTTTCATAGACATGATTAAGTTAAATATTATTTTAACGTATAAGGAAATTAATTATAGATAAGTTTATAAAATACATTGTTTGTACCAAATGTAATGCAGGATTTGTCCTTTGGTGCAAAATGACAAAATAACCTAAGGTTATTTTCGCATGGAAATTGAGGGACGGATGTAACGCCCCAATTTTTACTACTAATTTTTACTATCATTAGGAATTCCAATTACCGTAGGTAAATATTATATAAAATTTGAGACCAAACAATCCTTAATAAAGGAATATAACGTTAGAAGAGAAGTTAGGAGCAATTCGTGCAAGTATTGCAAACCCCAATTTCTGTACGTGTAAAATGACCAAAATGCCCTGAGGTTATTTTACTCAGAAAATGAGGATCGTGGGCCCCACCCATCCTCAAGGGGATGTTTTGATGTTAATAAGGGATTGTTTGTGTTATGTGTGTTAATAGAGGAGAAAAATCCTAATTTTGAGCTCGACGCGAAATGACCAAAACGCCCTTACGTTTTAACTCCGATTTGCGTGCCGCTAAGCCCGAACCTCACTAAAATGTGTTAAAAGGTGTTTTTAAGCCATGATTAACCATTGGTTAAACTCGGGTGGTCTCGGGCAATTTTTAAGTAAAATGACGTTTTGCCCCTGTCTTTGTGCAAGTTTTACAAATTTTGAGATTTTTGATTCGTCGAACGAAACCTAAGCAATATTAGGCTCAAATTAAAGCTTATTAAATTCTAATTACTAATCTAGAGTCAAAATTATTTATTTAGATTGATTAGAACCTAAAATTGCTTAAAACACCCAAATTGCTTAGTAATTCACTTAAACCCTTAACCGTAAATTCTAAATTGCATGAATACCTTGCCTACACCTAAAAAATACATGGAACACACAAAATCCTCTTCCACAAGGCTGTAATGCACGAAATTATTGAGTAATAAGTCAGAAAATTATTACACAAAAATCCAAAGAATGAAAACAAAGAATCATGAAAACATGGAAACATGATTCCATGTTTTAAGCCACCAAACAAAATGATTTTTCTTCCTTATTTTTTTCTCTAATTTTTGGTCAGATTTCTTTCCTTCCTTTGTCCATTTATGAGCTGCAAAATCTCTATAAATAGGCATGCTTGAAGATAGTTTAGATGCTTAGTTCATAACTTACACAAATTCTAGTTTTAGGAGCACCAAAAGCTCTCATTTCCTCCTCCTCTTGGCTGAATTCTTTCTTCAAGTTTTCAAGAATATTTTCTTTCATTTCACTCAAGGAAACCAAGTTCTCTTCCTTTCCTTCAAATCAGATTAGGTAGGGAGTTGTTTTTAAGTTTATTTCTATGCTTTGCTAAGTGTTGTTCTTGGTTCAAAATGATGATTTCATGGATTTTCTCTAGTTTTTCCATTTGGTTTTCTTCTTCCTTTTTCTTTGAACAATTCAGCCATATGGCCTAGGTGGGACTAAGATGATGGCTTGATGATGAGGACCTTGAGGTGGGTTGTGAATCCATCACAAGTTAGGCCTCTAAAGCTTGAAAGTTCCACTTGATGCAAAACTTTAAAGAATAATATTTTTATGATGTTTTTATGATCTTGAGTTTAGAACTTGAAAGATGTATTTTTCACTTTGTCTTGCTAAGATATATTGGGTTGAATTTATATTTCTCTAAAGTCTTGGAGGAGCTCTAGTAAAGAAATAAAATGAACTTGCATCCATGTTTAAGTTTATGCCTTGCATAACCATGTTTACTTTCTATGTCATCACTAAATTCTCAAGAATGAATAAATGAACTTGCATATTCATGTTTAAATTTCCAAGCTTGCATTTCATGTTTAAATTTCAAGTTGTCACTTAATCTCTAAAGATAATAAAGAAGTTGCATCTCATGTTTATTTTATGCTCTCACTTTATTTTATAATGGCTAAAAGAATCAATGCATGGCATGTTTATTTTATGTCATCACCTAAAAATCCTAGAGCTCAAAGACTTGCTTATGAATCATAAGCAAAGAAATGAGATAATTGGAGTTAAAGAATTTATTCTTTAAGAAGTCTTGAGAATTGGAGCTTAAAAAAAAATGTAATTCTCATCCCCCGGTCCTATGGACTACGCCTCCTTGCTAAGATTCTTCTCCTCTTCCTGGTCCTATGCGGATTACCGCGCTCCAAGTTTCTTGCATCATGTTTATATTACAAGTTCTTGCATCATGTTTAATTTTGAAGTTATCACCTTAAATCTTAAAGATAAAGAAATAGAATTGCATATCATGTTTATAATTCCAAGCTATCACCTTATAAAGATAAGATTAAAATAAGGTTGCATAGCATGGTAATAATTCAAAGATGTCACCTAAATCTCTAAAGCTCAAGACTTGCTCCTTTTATCTTAAGTGAAATATTTAATTATGAACATTCTTTCAAGTTATAAATCGGTCCCATGGTTAAGTTAGGCCTAAAGTCCTATGACTTCTTTCAAGTTTAACAAAAAGAATTAGTTCTAAAAGAGTTTTAAAACTTTGTAAGAATTTTATGGGAAGCTAGTAATTTATGTGTACTTAAAATATGATTTGATGCTTATTAAGAATTTGGTGTCATTGATTGATTCCCTGGTTTATATGTTATAGTTGCTGTTGCAAACAATGAAAACTTATGCATGAAATAAAGACATATTCTATTCCTGGAAGAAAGTGTATTATTGTAAGAGTGCAATTGGAAAGATTCTGGTAAGGAAAGATTTGGTATTTAAGCGTGTCCATTGTGACCCACCTCTCTTTCCTGGAATCTCCAGATGCATGATTACAGTTGGTATATATTATTTCGGCATAAGACTATAAATGAGAAAATGTTATGATGATTATGAATGAAGAATTGTATTATGATATAACATGCAAAGACTTAAAGGTGACTCAAAATATATGAGAAAATGATCCTTTGGACCCATCAAACTATAGGCGGTGAAAGGTGATTCTTGCCCCTAGTCTGTTCTCTCAAAAGGGTAGAGACGAAATTTTACTTATCAAAAGGGATAAGTATGTGCTGGTGACGACTAGCAAGGTATGAGCTCATAACCTAGATTACTCCCAAAAGGGTGAAGTATAGGGTGGCCCAGGAAAATGATGATGAAAGTAACTTTAAGTCACCTAAGAAACTAAGTAAATGCATTATGTGAATATGATGTTCTGCTATGCATAGTATTTATGAGATGATGATGAGAAATATGATATTCTGCTATGCATAGTATTATGAAATGATGATGAGGAATATGATGTGATTTTATGCATAACTATGTTATTATATATGAAAGGAAAAGTTCATTATAAACATGACATGCTAAGTTTATGATGCATTATAAGACGCATGATTAAAGACGAACCTCGGTAAAGTATATTTTCGAACTTAATAAATCAATCTTAGCATGCTCACTATTTCATAATAACCCGAGGTTCCTGGGGACGATGATGATGACACAATGCATCATGAGGTGAGTACCCTACTGAGATTCTTTTTATAAGTTTCTCACTCCCTCTATTTTTCTTTCCATCTCGTCTTCAGAAAGAAGGAAGCGTTCGTGAATCACATTGAGGCTCTCACGGGTACTGAACTTGAATCCTAGTTTCACTCGTATATTTTAGATATCTATCCCTATCCCTGGAGTGTTATTACTAGGTGCCATTAATGGATGTCCTTCCATCCATATATTATTTATGTTTTATTAGATTGCCTACACTTAGTCTTATTCTGTTGGTAGGCAAAATATCTATATGATATGTAATTATGGATGCTGTATGATGGAGCCAATATATTATGATGTGATGTTTGTAAATTCCTATGTGTCTTTTAAATTTTGCTAAATCATTCACGTTAAGCGCGGCTCACGTTTTCAATTATGTTTAAAAAAAATGGCTCGTAATTTCACTAAGTATTTTCAAAGCATGATTAAGGAACTGAAGCAAAGAGTAAAGTCTAGTAATTAATCAAATCCTGCCTAGGTGTATTGGGTTAATTATTAGGGTGTTACACTGTCCAGCTATCCTCAAATGGTTAGTTTAATATTTAAATAAGACTTAATGTGTTTTGGATGATGTAACACCCTCCAAGTACAACATCATCCTTAATCCATGACGTCAAACTTGAGAGTTGTTATTTATAATTTGCAGACCTTTTTTAAATATTTATAGCAAATTCAATTGATTCGTACCATAATTAATTCGTCATTCTATTAAAATAAATAACAAAGAAACAAAACATTTATTGAATACAAAGTCATATACAAAAGGAAGTTCTTCTATGAGCTTTAATACACATCTATTCTCTATTATATTTACATACACACACATACAATTAAGTACAATCGATACAAGTCTAAGCCCTAAACTCCTGCAAATTTATTTCTCTAATATAGGAGTCTCATTGTTCTAGATCAACCTGGAGACACACGGAACACAACCACATAAGGGTGAGAATTGTGAAATTCTAGTAGGAAAATGTGATTATACAACATATATCAAAGGTTCATTTTAAAGTTCAAAAACTATTCTTAAAGTGGGTCTCTGTTATTATCCAATCATTTAATATACACATATCATAATACTCAACATCATAGTAATTCATTCTCATCTTTACGTGCCCTTGGTATATTGAAGGGATCTCTTATACATCATCCTTATTTTTCCATGCCCTTGGTATATTGAAGGGATCTCATATCTTTCTTATCTTTTTATGCCCTTGACATACCAAAAGGGATCTTTCAATGCCCTTAACATATTGAAGGGGATCGTTGTGCCCTTGACATACCAAAGGAGATATTTCCATACCCTTAAAATATTGAAGGGGATCTCATCCTTACTTAGCACATACATCTTCATCAACCTCACATATACAAGCATGACAATCATATATGCATTAGCATAAATTTTTGAATTTATTAATGCTTCAAGCATATATATCATTCATAATTCCAATTTTCTCTTAATATAAGAGCATTTATTATGAGCACTCACATTTACATATGTCTAACATCATTATTAAATTCACATAGCATAAATGAGATCAAGTCATAATCATTTCATCATTAATTCAGCTAGTTTAACATGTTGCCTAGAATTTCAGCTCCAAAGAAAATTATGGTTAAATTACTAAACATGATTAAAACAAAGCAAAGCAAATTTTCAGAGATGGTTTAATATATGAAGGAGATCCTGTAAAAATTTCAAAATATAATAAGGTCTCTAGCTATATTAATAAATTTTCACAATTTCAAAGGTTAGAAACCATATAGTCTAAAGCCACAGCTATAAGTCTCAATTTTTCTATCCTATCAAATGAACACCTAAATTCTTACAAAAATTTAGGGTCAAGATGGCCTCAATATCCTATAAAAATTTCAGCACAAAATTTGATCATTTGTTAAGGTAACAAAATTAGACAAATTAAATGCTTTAGAATAATATAAAGCGGAAACCCTGGCCTGTTTGGTTTTCAATTTTTTAAAAATAGTAAAAGTGCTTAATAAGACCCAAGAAAATTTTTGAAAACACTTCCATATGTTAGCTTCATCATATAAAAATTTTAGATCAAGATTATTTCTCTAAATTATTGAGAAAAATCAAAACAATTCACTTGCTTGCTTAAATTCGGGATTTCCAACAACATGACTCATAACTTGTTTTAGCAAAAAGGATTTTATAACATTATCTAAACACTCCACCAAATTAAACATATCAATATCTAGGTATTATCAACTAATATAACTAAAGAGTTCCAACCAAATCAATCAGAATTTTCAAAATAAATTTGGAAAGAAAAGATGTCAAAGAAAGCCCTACTTGTTACTAGAAGATCTTTGCACTTCTCTTGGTTCTTCTAAGTGCTTTTCTTCCTTCAAGACCTTCTCAAACAACCCTGAATCCTTTTATAATAGAGGTATATGATATCTCAAAGTGGAGGTTAGTGATGAATCAAAATTCTAATTGGTTAGTTTTGATGATTATGAGGAGTAAATGAAGTTTTGTGAAGAAAGCTTGTAATTTTAGTGACTTGAGCTTTAGGTTATGAGGCCATGGAAGCTAGGTTAGTGTTATTATATAATAAATTGTGTTATTAATCTTTACCACAAATAAATTTACCTTATATTAGAAATTAATAATTTTATGTGATTATCATTTAATCTTGATAAAGGCAATAGTGTAGCAACTTCCTAGCCACACACTTGTCAAGGGTGATAAGAAACTTGCACTGTAAATTTCATACGTGTAAAAAACTACACATCGATATTTTACCGAACGGGTAAAATACCATACCTGGAAAAATAGATATTGTTTGAAATTAAATTCCAGGTATAAAATCTTTATTTCTAACCATTTCTAACCTTAACCCCTTTTTTCTAGTCGGCATCTCCTCAAATAGGGTTAAGCTTCAACACCCAGAGATACACAGTTACAATTCACATTTTTTTCTATACGTCCCTTGAACTATCCTCATTATTGCTAAAACTATCAAATTTTTGAAATTCTCACTAATAAAGTTCAAATTAATTTTTCAAATAATTTTCAGGTGTTACAAATGGCAATCAGTGTGAAAATCACAATTCTTGAGTTTTCCTATGCAAAATGACCAAAATGCCCCTAAAATCATTTTTGCACGGAAATTGAGGGCGGGCGATTCCTACTATCCTCAAGGGTTAGTTTAATGCTTGAAGGGGATGTGTTTTGGATGGTAATAGGTGCGAAAATGCAATTCTGGTTTTTTTTTCCATTGGTAAAATTACCAAAATGCCCATGAGGTGATTTAATGCGCGATTAAGTGAAGGCGACCAGTTATCACCAAGGGAGTTATATATGTTAATTTGAGATATATGGTATGTGGGAGTTTGAGGAATTTTTGTGTAAAATTATCATTTTACCCTAATTAGTACTAATTAAGCTTAATTAAAGTAATTAAGGGCATATAGAGAGTATTATACTCTAATTAAAGATTAGTTATTTTTGTTAATTAATTTTGAGTCAAGATAATTATTTTGAGTTAATTGAGGCTCAAGACTTGTTAGAGAAAGTTTAATCTCATTGTTAATCAAATATTAGTAAGAAAGAGATAAAAGGGTCTTATAAGACCAAAAAGCAAAAGTAAGGAACAAAAGATCCTATGGGGTTGTTTGGAAGTGTTTTTATTCTTAAATTTTTTAAAACTTTTTAAAAAATAAATTTCAGTTCAATTTTTAAAAACAAAAAAACAGAAAACTTGTTTGGCAATATAACTTCAAAAAGAGTTTTATAATGATAAAAAACAGAAAACCTATTTGGATAATTTTTTTAAAAAACAACTTTTAAAACTAATAAAACAAAAACTTTGGCAAATTGTATTATGAAAAATTTTAACTATTATGTTTTATAGATAATATTTTCCATATATACTTAATAAATAAAGTTTTAATACAACTTTCTATTTAAAAATAGTCTTAATACAACTTGGTGTCAATTTATATTTATAAATCGATTTATAAGCTATGCATGATTTTCTTGTTGCACATCCAATTTGCAATTTGATCACGATATCTTGCCATTTTTTAGCTTCTAATCAAAAAATTGATGTGCCAGGCTTAACAACTATGTAGTCCTTTTCCTATTAATAATTATTGTCCTAAGTAAGCACTTTAAAAAAATGTTACATGGCCATTAAGCTACAAATGGATGCAACATAATCATGTAACCAACAAATGAACATAATTTATTCCCATCCATTGAATCCTTTGAAGGCATAGTCACAATTGTATACAAATATAAAAATAAAATTTAAAGGGAAAAAAATGTATAAATCACCCCTCTTCTATGTCCCCTAATTTCTTTACTAAGAATACAACACCCTAAAGTTATACAATCAAATCTCAAAAAAAAAAAAAAAAGCAAAAGGAAACAACAATTACAAGACTCTAATACAATCTTCAATTTTGCCTGTTCTCTTAGCTTTATGAACCTTAAGTAACTCCTCCATTGTTTCTAAACCTAGAACAAGTTCCCAAGAGAAAACAAATCACAAATAAAGCACATCAGAATGGTTCATTAACTCTGCCTTCAAAATGGATATAAGATAAAATAAAATCATACAACTCAAACTATATTGTGGATATAACATTCATTCTTGGTTAGCTCACTCTTCTTGCAATAAGAACATAATTTTGTGCTCCTCCTAAAGAATTCTCAATCAACAGAACTACTTTGTCCATAAGTCAGCTTTCAACGCCTAACATAGTAGAAATAAAGAGATTATCATTAGAACAAATTTTTTTGGAAACCATATCCTTGAGAAGGATTTTAGAAGCAGTGTATGATATTTCCAGGAAGAAGCAAACAATAAATGGGAACTTCTCACACCTTTCAACTAGCCAAGAAACACAAACACAAACTAGAGTTAAACATGGTAAAAGGGTTCCCAAAACCAAACAAGCTAGTAAATAAATACATTGTCAAAATAATTGTAATCAGTGTTAATGAATTAGCAGCAATTAAAGGCCTTATGACATTGACTTCCCACAAGGTACCACTACGCTTCAGTAATGATCAAACTTATGTTGATGCACTAGGTAAAGTTCTATATTATAAGTAATTGCATAAAATCTTTGCTTCGTTGCATGGTTTTGCTAGTGAATAATGAGACATTTGCTAGTATCTAATCATCATGTTCTCTTTTTTATTAAAGAGGCTAGCGGAGGCATAATGGGATAGAGAAGATAATATAAAAATGTCACATGAGAAGGTAAGATGGAGGGGAATGAGATTAGTATAAAGCTTACATAATGAGTAGAGTTTCTTCCTGGCATGCCTATTAACACAATCCAAGTATAGAAAGTTAAGTCAATATTAAGTCTAAGGTAGAGATCTACTAGAAGAGGTAGCATCGTGCATCAATCAAGATCTCAAGGACCAAATAAAGAAACAAGTCTAAAAATTACAATAGAAACAAATTATTTTAATCATGTTGTTAGCCTATAAAAAGGCTATAAGTATACCTATAAAGAAAAGAACCAAGTAGGACAACTATTTTTGTTTATTAAATTCATTAGTGAGTTGTGCACATGCATGCTACATGATAGTGCTAATCCTTCCCTTCTTGCTATTCCTTAATAAAGATGAAGCAGATAGAAACTAAAAGAAGAAAAATTTAATGCTAACAAGAAGTTAGTTTGGTTGCACAGGGGTTAATGTCAAAACCATTATGTTTTAGCCAAAATAGGCATAACATGGAGATGAAAAGATTGACAGAACAAATTTTTACACTTGATTCAATTGTCTTTTGAGCATCAATCTGGTCAAGGATTGATCATGACATCATTGGTCATCTATTTTGAATATGAAATGTTCAAAGCCCGCATATAACTAAGCCTGAAATTACATCAACAATTTTATATCCTCAACTCCTGCTTGTGCTTTATGAAGCAAATGGTCGACTACAACTTACAACTTAGAATATTTCATCAATTTCAAGCAAGGCAACGCAATTTTTATATATTGTCAACTACAACTACAACTTAGAGTATTTCATCAATTTTAGAGCAACACACGCAGCAATTTTCATATATTGTCAACTACAACTTAAAACATTTCATCAATCTAATTTAATATCCTGTCTCCTTGGTCCATCAATTTTAGTTCCTGTCAACTACAACTTACAAAGAGAGAAGTTGAGAAAGAGAAAGGGAGAAGGAGATACTCATGCTGAGTGTGGAGGCGAGGTGAGGAGGAGGTGGAGGCAGAATTGGGAGAGGTCAGATCCTGGACTCGGGACAGGTGGCGGGCTGCCGTCTTGGCTTCAGTGGGCGGTCTCGGCTTCACGGCTTTGGTTGACGGGGGGCAGGGTCTCGGCGGATCTCGGGCTTGCGGCTCTGGTTGATGCCGAGAGAGCATGTTGCGACGCACTTCAAAGGTTGGTCTCAGGTTGAGGGAGGTCGGGTCTTCACAGGTCGCGGGATCTTCTCGGCTTTGGAGGCGGAGGCGGCTACTTGGGCGGTCGCGTGTCACTCGGGAGGATTGACACGCTGAAAGGGCCGGGTCGCGTCATCTGGGCTGTAATGGCATGAAGCTAAGAAAGAAATGGAACAAACTAAAAGGGAGGAACTGACGAAGAAATGAAGGTAAGAGAAAGGAAACTTGAGTTATTCACAAAATTGCCACGCGTTTTTCACTAATTTTAAAACAAGAAACCCAAAAACATCTCAAATCTTTTGGTTTTTAGTTTTTAAAACAAGCCCATAGTTTTTCCATTTTTAAAAACAACTTTCATAAAACAAGCACCCAAACAAGTATTTTTAGTCTTTTGTTTTAAAAAACACAAAACAATTTTAAAAAGTTGTTGCCAAACAAGCCCTATATCTCTCCTATTTTCCATTAAGATTAGGGACCATGTTGCATTTGAGTTTTGAATTAATTCAGTTTAACCTAATTAAACAGACACCACCTCTAACCTTGTCTTGAATACCCTAAACACCTAATTATCAAATCCTAACCATTTCCTTAATCAAACCTACACATAACCCTAATCCCTACACACACAAAACATAAAAATATCCCACCTAACCCCTCTAATTTCCACATCATTTCCCCCTTTTTTCACTCATATTTTGATTTTTCTCAAATACCCTTACACTCATAGTTTCCCATTTCTTTCCATCAACTTTTTTGGCCTAACTTGAACACTAAGTTGTGTCAAAACCCTCTCTTCCTCTCCAACTGAAACTTTCTTCTTCTTTTTCTTTTTCTTCTTCTTCATCTTTAAGAATCTTCATTGCTGCTCTCCATCCAAGCTCCAAACCTTAAACAAACACACTACCATCATAAATCAAGCCCCAAACATATAAGTTTTCATTCCCACATACAAAGACACTATAAAAATCCTTCATCCTATTTTTTTTCTCCCTTTGGCCGAAACTTCATCTTCTTCAAAGATAAGTTTTTCCTTCTCTTCCTTTCATAAGAACAAGTGTTTTCATCTTGCAAGCAAGAAATATCTTTTGGTATGGATTTTTATTCTTATGCTTTCCTCTCTTTTCTACTCTTTTCTTTTGGTTTGGTTGTGATTAAAGCTATAGCTTGATGATAAGTGTTCTTGATGATGGTTTTGAAGCCATCATTTTTATGATCTCGAGCTAAAGGCTTGATCTTTGATTTTTCAAAAAAGAGAGAGAGAGAGAGAGAGAGAGAGAGAGAGAGAAGAATGGCCATTTCTTTCTTTGGCTGTTTTCAGCTTGATGGTGAGTCTAAGGGGAATAAGGTTCTTGGATCACATAAATAAGAGACTCTAAAGCTCTTTCATGCCCCTTGAGGGTTAAAGCTCTTCCATTGCTCCTTTTTGTAAGAAGAGCCTTTATTTTGTTAAGATTGATCGAGTTAAAGTTCTCTCTTTTTTATGTTTTGGTTCTTCAAGCTTTAATGTTATGTTGAATGCCCAAAAATGGACAAGCATGACATGTTTAAATTTCAAGTCTTGCATTTCATGTTTATATTTCAAGTCATCACTTTATATTCTTAAAGGCTTAAAAATAAACTTGCATTTCATGTTTATATCCCAAGAACATCATCATTCTTAAGCCATGACATCAAACTTGAGTTGATCAAGCTCAACACTATGCAAAGTGTGATAACAACTAACTACAACACCACTAGGTGTCATGCATATCTAAACCCTATATCCCATCATACAGATATGATTCATGGCATGAATTATCTACACAACAGAAACATAGCTAGTCCAATCCTCAAGATCCTATTAGGATGAATCTTCTATACCATAATGTAACACTCTCCAAGCACAACATCATCCTTAAACTATGACATTTGAACTAGAGTTGTTACTTATAAATTAGTGAACCTTGCTTAAGTATCTATAGCGTATTAGAGCAAGTCGATCAGGAGCTATGTCATATATCTACTTAAATATATAAAAGAAAACGAGTAGTTAGAGAATATATATTCAAATACATGAAAAAGCTCTTATACGAGCCTCAATATACATCTGCTTCTTAAATATTTACAAACATGAATATTCAAATGAAAATTAATAGTAGTCTTCAGCCATCAAGCTACTATAGATCAGGCACTTCCATGATATCCGCTTCATTGTTCCCTTGAGTAATCTAGAGACGACACGGAATACACAAATATAGGAGTGAGAATTATGAAATTCTCAATAGCATTTCCCAAATACACAATAATTAATGTCATCGTTATTGTCTTAGCCACTTGAATTATATAAAAAAAAATATGATCATGCATTACATAAAAATGATTCATTTTTAAAGTTTAAAATCATCATTCTGAAGTGAGTTTCTTTTAGCATTCAAACACTAATTCACATGTACCATAATGCTCAAGCACATAGTAAATCATCATATGCAAATAATTCAATGTGATATGAGTATGCATATGATAAATGCAATGATTTTCTTTACTTTGGTAGTGATATTATCTTCACGTGCCCTTTATATGTTGAAGGGATCTCA
The DNA here is from genome assembly GCA_030441495.1 of Dalbergia oliveri. Lineage (NCBI taxonomy): Eukaryota > Viridiplantae > Streptophyta > Magnoliopsida > Fabales > Fabaceae > Dalbergia > Dalbergia oliveri. Next base: position 45,485,650 of record JAMLFY010000004.1, on the reverse strand, counting down.
TATATCTTTTCTCATCTTTATGAGTCCTTGATATGGAAGGGATCTCATATACATCTTCCCCACTACACGTGCCCTTAACATATCGAAGGGAATCTCTAGTTTTACTTGTGACCATAGAACTCAATTCCATACATTTTTCTCTTTCATCGACATAGGAAAACTAGTTCATACCAACTGTATCAATGGATAACACTATAGGTATAGAAGTGCACAAGAAGGGGGTTGAATTGTGCTTACTCCTTTTGACATTCTTGAACATTTAAAGAAATAATATTAAGCACTAAGCTTAAAGTGCAACAAAAAGATATTAGTTGTTTTACAAAGTAAATTTCTAAAACATAGAAAGAGTAACGACAGCCAAAACGATATATCAATTAAATTATAGAGCATAACAAAGAAAGTAAAGGAGTAAAGGAGATCAAGGATAAGAAGAAGTGATATAAGTATTTTTATCCTGGTTTGGCCAAACCCCTACATCCAGGATCAACACACGTTGAGGTTCAACTAAACATCTTTCTTAAACTAGAGAATGAAAATGGATAGTCTAAACATTAGCCTTTCTAAGCTCTTCTCGTGTGACTAGTAGACAACTCCTACTTTTCCAACTGAGTAGTTATTCACCAGCCTCTAAGCTCAAACCTTGAGTAGTCTTGTACTAGCCTCTCCAACAAACACCGTGACAAGTAGAAAACCTCTATTGTCATGTTGAAAGTAGTTATTTACTAGCCTCTCTAAGTTGAACCGAGTATATTTCCCTAGTCTTTCCAAGCTGCAGGTGACCCCAACAACCTCTACTATCATGTTGAAAGTAGTTATTCACTAGCCTCTCCAAGCTAAACCGAGTAGTCTTTCCCCAGCCCTCCAAGCTGAACCTGTGACTAGTTGACAACTTCTAGTGTCATGTTAGAAGTAGTCATTCACTAGCCTATCCAAGCTGAACCAAGTAGTCTTTCCCAGCCTTCCAAGTCGCAGGAGAGTTCAAGAACACCACTTCGCATTGCAAGTAGGTTTACATTAGCCTCTCCAAGTTATCTCACATTATCACTCCGGATCAAGGATACAAAGGTTTGTGTTTGGGTTGCCACTTAAACTAACCTATACTCAAGTTTCCTTGAAATGTACATGAATAACTTGGGATAACTTGAATGACTTCTTTTCCATAACTCTTCTTAGGAAGAACATATAACTATTCAAGAACGTGGAAAGAAGATTTTTACAAGCAAGGAATCTGATTACATGATGATGTGATGAAACTTACCATGATGAGAGATTTTGTAGAGTTTCTTCTCTTGTATAGTAGAATCCTCATTTGAGCACAACATCTATTTAAATATGGTCTTCCTTGTAATTTGCCTCATCAGATCTCCAAGTGACACGTGTTGATCATCCATTTGTGTCTTGGAAAAGCTTGCGAAGAGTAGCATGCTGTTAGAGCTTTTGCTAAAGCCATTGCTCATAGACGTTATGATGTTAATTTCAGAAACTATTCTTACTTTCTAAACATGGTTTTTGAACTCCTTCTTTTAGAAGCTGCGTTGGTTGATCAAGTTGATAGAAGAGATGACCTATTCAGTTGAAACTGGGTTTGTTTAACTTTGAATTTCAAAAATTCAAATTTCCTCCTTTTCTAGCAACGTTCAACGCTCCATGTGAAGTGGCTTTCTGAAGTATGGAATCGTTTCTATGATTCTTTGGTCTTCTGGTCTTCAATCCAATTTTTATGAAGATGAAAGATTTGCGATCATGATGATTGAAGATTGTGCAACATGTTGTCCTCAAAGCTTTCTTGATATGTTAAGCATACTTTCTAATGTCCAGTGACTTTGTGAATACCCGTGCCTTGGTTTCTTGCTCTTCATATGATATCCTTTGATCCGTAGGCATGTATACATACTTTGCACGATATAATATTCACTTTCTTTTAGGTTCAATCTCTTCATATGAGATAAATCATGTTACACATGTCAAGTGAAATTATTCTTCGCTTTAAGTTCGTATTATGCAAACCAGGAAATACCTGTGTATTGTCAAGAAACTCAAGGTAGACATTAGTCGTTCTCAAAATATTTTTCTTTGAATTGGTTTTGTTGCCACTCAAAACATATTGAATTAAAGCTTTCTGAAGGGTTCTGGAATTAACAATCTTCCCCTTTTAATGATGACAAACCAATTTGAAGAAAATCTTTTGAAGAGATATTTTGAAAAAATAGAATTGAATATATCATGATTAAAGCTATTTTTTCTGACATTAAGGCTTGTGACATTTAGGGAGTTCTTTTCTTAAGGCATGATATAGATAGATTCAAAAACATTTTATAGCCTTAAGTAACTTTAAATCAGCGCTTTTGGTTGTTTATGACAAAAAAAAAATGAACTTACTCAAAGTACTTTATGAGATGTATCAAAACGGTAATAAATATTATCGTTTAAGTCCTTTAACACGCCAGCTTGATTTTCAGTTATTTAAAGAAACTTTCTAAAGTGAGCATGGTTGGAAAGAAAACAAGTAATACTTGTGATATTTTATCTTGATTGATCCTTATTCAGCTTTATCCAAACAACAGTTTTGAAAACCAATGCTCAAGACATATGACAATTTTTAATAGAACATGTATGATCAAAAGAAGAGAATATCATTCACACACAAAAGGAATTAACACAGAATATTGTGAACAAAAAATTGAAAAGTTAGATTGAAATGGAGATCTTTACAGACTATACAAATAGGCTTAGACCAAAGAGATGCAACTCAAGCTCCTTGGGAAAAGTTGGCTGACCTTTCCACTCCTTAAATACCATGAACCACCAAGTGCTATGGTGGCAAGCTCGAAGGCTAGTGACAACAGGAGCATCATGGCTACCATGATCGCTCCTCCACATTGATTAAAAAAAGCACAAAATCTATGACCATCTTTCTCCATGGTGGTTTGGACAATGTTGAGTTGCAATCATAGAAAGTAGTTGCAACAACAATGGGTTACACTTTCTCCTTTAAAAGCTTGTTTGTTTTTCTTTTTTTTTTAATTTTTCATCAAATCGTTGAATCACTTAAATTGCTCCAAATTAGGCAATTCACCATTTTTGGGGCCATGTACAAACCCAAAAAAGGCCTGAACCAATTCAACTTATCAACCGGCCAATCCAATCTGATTTTCAAAACACTACTTTTATTGCCTTTGTTTTAAAGTTGGCTTGTCTTTGTAAAATAAATCATTTACACCTTAGCCCATATACTTCAAAATTATACAAATCAACCTCTTAAATTTTCACAGCCAAAGTATAATATACCCTAAATTTGAAATATGCAAATTGACCCATCTTCCAAAAAATGAGACCCAATATCTTAAAATATCTGAAATTTATAATATTTTTATTAACAATTTATAAAAAAAATTAACAAAATGATCAATTTATTCATTCAAGAAAATTTAGATAGTCAAACTATACACTTTTAAATTTTAGGATGGGCTAAAGCACAATTTTCCCTTAGAATTACAATAATGAATATTGCACCAGAGTCACCACACTATGTTTAAAAATAGCAAAAATGTTATTCAAACACCAGAGATGTTTATTTCAACAAGAAGCTTAATAACTATTGAATGTGATGGTCATACACTCTAATCAGCATTACATTCAATATTGTTAAGTGGATGTACAAATAGACATTCACTTTTTGAATGTTTGAATAGCACCACTTTAAAAATAAAGTATAAGTAAGATGAGGCGGACCATATCAAACGGCTTTTGATCAAGATCAAAGCAGCATCCACACTAAAATGCTACTCGGGCCAGTCTAGAGACGGCATTTCTTTTTTATCGAACCAGTGGGGTTCACTCCGGGTCATGTAATGGAGAGGAAATCAATATCAATCATGCGCAGTCCACACCATTTAATTAAGCACAACATCTACAAACTAAAACATCGTAATTTAGTCATGATAATTGGAGTACGCATACATGATGAGAAAACCTCGACTAGACATGGTGAGGAAACTCTTTCTATGTTCCATCACATAATGCGTTCAACATGTAGCATGGACAGCAAACCATCGTCTGACCTTTAGCCGAATGTTGCAATCAGGAAGGACTTATAAATGCTCATGAATTTAGCCACAAATGCTGCCATTGTGAACATAAAGACCACCCAAAAAATAAAAAAAGATGGTCAGCAAAAAAGTTTTGCAATAGACTTAACTTATATCGCAGTCTTTATCAAACATTGCTATTCAATTCACAAATCTAGGCCACTGCAAATGCTTATATAGATAGGTTTTGCATAAGAATTGTCTCTATATAGGAATTTGCAATGGCCAGCAATCAAACTCAAAGATATAATGATCAATTTGACTACAACACACATTTCAACTCAAAATACCTTCGATGTGAAAAATGGCCTTCTGTCCAAGTCGCATCCTATGTTCCTGGTCAAATAAAGGGAAACGAATTAGGGACTCTACTTCAAAATGGCAGGAAAAATGGCCAGACAAAGTTTTCGACTATATAGTATATTTTTAACTAATTCCAAGCTTATGAAGAATATAAAATAAAAAGAAAAAATACATATAATAGGGATATTAGATGAATGCTTATGCACCAAAGTAAAGCAGAACCAGAATAGGGAAACGAAATGAAGCAGACCTATGTTTTTTTTCAGGTCAGAAAGAAGGCCTGAACTCATGCAGTAGACATTACCATATCAGTTGCAGAAGCTGATATAACATAATAGAGCTTTAACAATTCACTTACATAATATGCTGCCCAATGGCATACTTCATGCTTCAGTTCAGCATCCAGTTTCCTCAGTAGTTCACAAAGAAGTCTCTGAACCAACAGATTAAATCAACTAGTCATGTATGGAAAAATGAAACCAAGATATGCTCTGGAATGGCAGACTCGTGCATTAGTTCTGCATCCATTTTCACAATACTCCACGGAGAAGTTTTGAAACCAGTAAATATAAACTTTAAAGTCAACTAGTCATGAATGTAAAACCAAAATTACGAGGGGCATTGTAAAGGAATGTATTTACCTTCAAAATGATCTCTGGGGGAATGCAATTGATAAGCAGTTCATACAGCTTTCCTGAACTTGAAACAACCTAAGGCATGTGTGTGTGAGAGATGAAAGATGTAATGCACAAAACATAAGCCACTTAGATGAAGATATTGAGATTAGTTGACCACACAATTGAATAAGCGATCAATGAACCTGATCGATTGCAATGTTCAACAAAAACATTTCATTTATCAGGGAAAAAACTAGACAAAAAAAGCTGTATCAATAGTAAACCTTTCAGGGCTCTGTTCCTTCATTATGTCAGATGCAATTTGGGAAATATATTCCTCCCAGTCCATCGGGGAAATTGTTTGTTTGTTAGTGAAAGGATACCTACAAGTAACACGTGACAATGTGCAAGAGAAATAATTGTCAGTAGTTGCCGTTACAGCTGTGCCTTGAAAAGATGATGATTTAAGGTGATGTAACCACTAATGAATGGGAAGCTCATGAAGCTTACTGCTGTACACGACAAGTCTCAAATGACAATATGGCCCTCCTTAAATTTCATTTGATTTCTGCTATGCGAGTAGCAAAACCAGGAGGAAGTTGCAGTCCTTCTTCTACCAATGAATTCTAAAACCTTGATAATCTGCCGCATAGATTCCCAAGGATTCAGTAGATGAATAATCAATTCAACTAAAAGGTCAGCTAGACAACATCAAGATAAAATATCCATCGACATTATATCTATTGGTGGATAATGATTCTGCATATTATCATACAAAATTCAGAAGCCACACAAAAGTGAGAGCAGCTTCAGAGACAAACAACCTAAATGTGGCATACTGATAGACACCGCAACAAGAAAGGAACAGAAATGGAAGAAAATACTGAAATTGTTGGAATTGGATGAATTTCTTCACTCTCCATGAGTCCTTTATCAAAACCTTGTTCTCATAATCAAAAACTGCTTCCATCACTATTGTTTCACTGTGATTTTCACTTTTCTTCACTCAACTTAGTTTTTCTTTCGATTGGGAAAAATGGCGTGGAAGTTCAATTGGGAATTAAGAATGTTAGAATTCAAAATTTGGATTAGAGTTTAATAGTTTATTTTTGAAACTGAAAGTTGAAATGAAAAATGAAAAGTGAGTGGAGAATGTGTTTTGATTCTTGTGTATAGGAGAGGTCAGAGAGAATGCGTTTTTATTTTCAGATTTAACAAAAATAACATAGTTTGATTGCGTGGGTGCCAGCCCACTCAAAATTCAGCAGCCCACCATAACAGGGGTTTTGTGGGTTGGGGGCTAAATATGCCCCTCATTTAAATGGGCTACATGAATATGGGGGCTTAAATTGTGGGGCTAAGGGGCTGGTCCATAGAGATTGACTAAATTGACATCTCTAACAGTATTTGACATGTCACTAAAGCTTCAGAAAGCAGTGATATAGATAGTTGTAAACTAAACATTGCACTTCATATCTACAAAATCATTCTATACTCTAAAGCTCAAACTTTTGTCCAACTTAATCAAAATTTCATCATATACCCTGAATAGGAATAAAAAGAAGAAACAAAGAAACTAGACTATAAAAGCATCAATATATATATATATATATATATACACACACACATACATACATACACAGGGGATTGCTAACCTCCACATCTTAATGCATAGATTAGCATTCTCCTCATTTCATTTTGGACCAAAAAGCCAGCACTCTTTAAAATGAACCACATTTATTAGTGGAAATCTATCCTACTACAATTAATGGATAAATAACCCTTTAACTAAACATTCTCTCTCTCCCCACTCACTCTCCCAGTACATTCTCTTCCAACCCCCTCTCCCACTATCCCATGTGCTCTACTCTGCACAATGTTTGTTTTTTCCTTTTCTTTTTTAATTTTTTTCTAACCATGCAGGTCAATTGCATTGGCAAACACTTCACGCAACATATATTCAACGTCATGTCTTCTTTGCCATATTGCTGAGTATTATGTATATTATATTATTATATTACATTTTTTCAAAACTGCTTTGAAAATGGAGTAGGCTTCTACTTCATGAAGATGAACAGGCGCAAAACATTTAAAAAAACAAAAAAAGAGAGCATATCACTAACAGAGCACATGGGTGTGGGAGAGTGGGTGAGAAGAGAGAATGTGCAGTTAAAGGGTTATTTGTCCATTAATTATAATAGGATATATTTACAATTATAGCCACTAATGTGGGATGCATCCATTTTAAAGACTGGCTTTTTGGTCCAATGAAATGAGGAGGAGATGTAACCTACACATGAAATGTGGAGGTTGCAAATCCCTTATGTTTATATATATGTGTGTGTATAGTCCTCCAATTCCTGAAATAGCTGCAGGCCACCCAGTAGAACATCATTCATGGATCTGGCTTACAAGGATAATACATGGAAAACAATGAATCTAATCACCTCCACATACCTGTCAGAGAACGGCACTGTCTGAAAGCTGAAATATTGTTTTTCTTATAGAAATTTAGAAGGAAGAAAACAGTTTCTTCTCTTCCTTAACCATTGTAGCAGATATTAAAAATTTACTAACCTGATCTTCACTTGGTGCATTTATTCGCACATTCAGACAACGAGAGCGGATAGCTTCTGTGACTCTTGAAGAACTATTGCAACACAGAATTAATCTGCAATATGCACTGTACTTTTCCATCGTTCTGCGAAGAGAATGTTGAGCTTCTCTAGAGAGTTTGTCAACATCGTTGAGCACTAATACTGATATGGCAAAAAAGCAAATATCAGCATGCAAACATCTAGAAAAAAAAACAAAAGTAAAGGTGAGTGCTTCTAGGCATTGTATTATTTACAAGCAAAGGGGGAAAATTTGCCTATTTAACATTGTCATAAAGTGGACAACATACGAATAGCGAGATAGCACCCAGACATGGATGTGCAAGAAATGCAGACTCTTTGTTAATAATGCAAAGGGGACTTCTTAATTGGTTGAAACAAATCAAATAAAGCTCATACAAAAGTTAAAACAATGACTTTTAGTTACCTTTAAATCCTTTCTTCCCCTTAGTATCAATGGGCCTATTCTTAGCCATATCTTTGATTATTTCTTGAACAATGTATCTGTCCTGAAAGCCTGCATCGCTTGGACTCATTTCAATGTGGTTGGCACTTGATAGTGTTGTCAGCTCTATGTCAATCGACCTACTCCCAGCCTGAAACCCATTCTCAAGTATGCTAAAATAAAACTAACTAAAATGCCAATGATCCCATTAACTATATATAAGTTATAACTAATCCACTGGAACACAAATCAAACTTATGCTGTTGTCAACAGAACCTACATGGAGGATAACAACACAAAACATTACAAGTTTTCTTTATGAGACAAGATTAGTAACATTTCAGGAGCAAAGTATTTCTAAGTAATAAAGATCTACAGAAATATTTGTGTGGTAAAAGGAAGACATTCATAATTTTCCAAGTCATGTCAAATAGTTAACATATTTATTTATTCTTTCTGAACAGTTTTGCTTTTCACAAATATAACACGTTGTAAACATATCAGTAACATGTATCAGTATTCTCTTCCAATTAAAAGTTCAGTAGTAAAAAATCTCCTAAGCCATACTACTATAAAAGGAGGAAGGGCACAGTAAAGAGAAAGAAGCTTACATCCACTTTCCAGGTCCTGTTTTCCACCTTGTTCAATATCAACAAAGGTAAATTTAAAACGGATGTAAGGGTGCCAAAAGAACAATAAACCAAAGCTGAAATAAGTTACTCTAATTACACCTTTTTTTTCTTCTTTGTGAGAACAATCACACTCACAAGTGACAACAAACAAATAGTGTGTTTCAACAAAGTGAAAAAAATAAAAATACATAAATAAAAGCAAAAGGAAAATAACCTTTTCGGCACCAGGTCCAAACATTTGACGGAGAAGTGCCATGATTAGGGTTTTCTTGCCAGAGCCGGATGGTCCATAGAAAGAGTAAATGAGAGCAGTCCTGTAACCTGCAATGACAGAATTACCAAGACATATATATACATGAATAATTAAAAAAAATCTTAAGTGATTGATTAGATTGGATGCACCAAAGGAAGGAGAAGAAATACCAATTTCTTGAGATTTTGAGCAACATCGTCATGGACCATAACCTGGTCAAGGGTTTTCAGCGGTGCTTGTCCACCCACAACATCGTTTTGCCTGATGCCTCTTGTTCTTTCCAGGTCACTGATGTGTGAAAGTCTGAAAGAAGAAAGAGGCACACCTCAGTACTAGTGGCGGGAAAAGGGAAGCCTCCATAAATATATGACCACACTGAGGTTTTCTTTTTATTTTTTCATTGCAATCTCCTAAATAATACTTGTGGGAACTGGAAGTAAATTTTCACTTTAGTCCTGAATTAGGGAACTTAGTCGTTAAATTTTGAATGAAAACCAACCAAACTAAACCAATCGGCCGATATTTGATAAACTTAGGCTTCTATAATCCCTGTTTCTTATTCAAAGAGAGCTCATAAGCTAATCATAATTATTTATCCAAAAACCTATACATGAGTACAACATTACAATAATCAAATAAACAAGGCAATTCAAATGCACACTAAAGTGCCTCCCTTATCATAAAAGAACATAAACCAATTAATTACAGAATGCAGAAAACAGCAATAAGAATATAAACCCAAAACAGAATCCCACACACCCCACGGACCTATGAATAAACAGCCAACTCAAATCAAAGTTTAAGCCTCAAACAAGGATAGTGTCCTCACAAATCAAAAAACCCAAAACTAAAGAAATACAAAACAAACTTCAAAATTTGAATAATTAAAAAAAAAAAGCAAATGTAGAAAAGAAAATCACCACCAAACAGAGATCCAAACCCTAACAAAGAGAAGCCGCGGCGCGAATGGAGCTGGACTCGGGGCTGAGCTGGCTGCGAACGTTGCGGACTCGCGGTGGTTGCAGGGTGGTCGGTGGAAAGCGGGCGTCCTGAGTACTGAGGGGTGTGCGCGCGAGGCTGCCACGGATCAGAGAGGGAAAGTGGTTGAGGGTTGCGTTTGTTTGTATGTTTGTTTGTGTGAGAGGGAGACTGTGCGAAGCTGAGAGAGAGGAGAGCGAGAGTGGCAAAGGGGGAAGGGAATTAGGGCTTATATAATTTCGGAGATTACTTTGGAGGCTCCCCTTCCCGCCACTATCGACTCAGGTGCGCCTCTTTCCTTTTCTTTATGTTTGGATTGAATTATTGGAGTTAGGTGAAACGAAACCAAATGAAGCGGAATAAAATGAAGTTGAGTGAAGTGGAATGAAACAGAGTAAAATATTTTTATTCGATTTAAATTTTATAAATTCAAATAAGGTTGCCATTCTCATATATTTATTACTATTCTATATTAAATGTTCTTATTAGCACTATACTTAAAATGTCCTTAAAACTATTCTAGTACTTAGCTTTCTTTTTTTTCATATTTTCAAAGCTAAATTAAAAATTATATAGTAGAATCTCAATTATAATGCAATTTTTTTTTTTATTTTATTTTGGAAATTTCTAAATAATTTTAATTAAAATTTATTTTGTATTTGTAATTAATATATTGCTTTTTTATATTTTTAATTTATATTTAATAATTGTAATAATTAATATGAAATATAAAAATTAACTATAATTAAAATTTTACATAACACAAAAAATTTCTAACTTAAAAATAATATTTAACTTGAATTAAAAAGTGTAGTGAAAAAAAATTTAAATAACTTACAAATTTAATCAAATAACTTGCAAATGTAACACCTAAAGTGAATTGCCATCTAATACTATAATTGAGATCATATGTTATCAAAATATTTAACGGGGTGCAAAATAATAAAACAAAGTTCTTCATGATGTATAATAATAGGGGCAAATCCAAGGAGTGTGTCATGGTACGGACAAAATCTGTAACCTACTCAATATGAATATACACAAGGTAATTCTGCAGGAATTTTTTGTTTGAATTTATCAATGAAATTCCTTTGTATATTCAATTTTCAGGCCTTGTTTTAATTTTCAACCTTGTAATTCATATAACTAATATAACATTAATATTTTATATTTGAATAAATTTGAAAGTTATTTAAATTTTATTTCACTTCTCTTCGCTTTTTAATTGAGTTAAAATTATATCTTAAGTTAAGAATTTCTTGTGTTATGCTAAAATTTTAATTATAGTTAATTTTTATATTTCATATTAATTATTAAAATTATTAAATATAAATTTAAAATATAATAAAAGCAATATACAAAATAAATTTTAATTAGAAGTATTTAGAAATTTTAAAAATAAAAAAATTGCATTGAATAATTGAGATTCTAATACATAATTTTAAATTTAGTTTTAAAAATATAAAAAGAAAAGAAAGCTATGTACTAGAATAACCTTAAGAACATTTAAGTATAGTGCAAATAAGAGGATTTAATATAGAGTGATAATAGACAAATGACAATGGCAATAGTCATTCCT